>JBBMOL010000604.1:0-127670 GCA_037954665.1 Laguncularia racemosa
GAAGAAAACTCAATAATAGTAAGACCAAGTCCCATCAGTAGATTTTGCCAATTGTTGCTCTTAGTAATGTCCCAAGAGTATGATTAACAACTTTAGTTTGGCCGTCAGTCTAGGGATGGTAAGAGGAACTATACTATACATAAGTTTAGTACCAAGTCTTCTCCATAGTGTCTTCTAGAAGAAGCTAAGAAACTTAGTGTCTCTATCAGACACTATACTATGTGGAACATCATGCAATTTAACAATCTCTTGCACAAAAAGCTTAACTATGAAAAGTGCATCATCTATTTTGTGACAAGGCACAAAATAAGACATTTTGCTAAATCTATCAACAACCATCATAATAAAATCCTTTCCCCTTTGATTCCTGGGTAGACCCAAAAGAAATCCATGGTGATATTAGTCTAGGGCTTAGTAGGTATAGGCAAAGGCATATATTCACCCTGAATGCCTTCATTCCCTTTTGCTCTTATGCAAACTCCACACCTTTCTAGCACCCATGAACATCTCTTATCATACCCTTCCAATAAAAATTTTTCTTTTAACATAGCTAAGGTTTTCTTCTCACTAAAATGACTAGACAATCCTCCTGCATGTGCTTCCTCACTAACAATTCCCTTACAGACCTACAAGGTATACACAACTTTTCAACTTTATACAAAAATCCATCAATCATGTAATACCCCTCAAACATCTTTCCTTCAGGACATTTCTCAATAACTTTTTTTCAAATAATCATCATGCATATATTATTCCTTCAGCAATTCAAACCAAGAAGTTTCAATTGAAGAGAAGTGATAAGTACATACCTGCGTGACAAAGCGTCAGCTACCATATTCTGGTTACCTTTTTTTGTACTTAATCACATATGTAAAACTCTCCAGAAACTAATAGGAATCACATACTTTATTTGTTCATAGTTCCGTTTGGTATTTGGGCTTAATTAGAATCAAGTTCATCATGCCATTTTGAGTCTTAATTTGTGTAATTGATTCCTCATTTGTATTATGTGCTTATGATTTGGATTCAAGGCACCATCATATATTTTGGTATCAGAGCATAGTTTTGAGAAGGGCAATTGCATGAACTTCATTTGACAATTAGGGTTCTTGAAGTTGATTTCTTGATCTGAAAAATTGAAGTGAAATTGTAGTTGATTCTAGTTTATGTTGCATTCTAATTGTTGTTGTTGAAGTGGATGTGGAGTGCTTATAGTAGCATTTGTTTTCTTGAACTTGTTGTGAAGGAAGGAGGAGTGTTCCTCTGTGCTTGTTTGAAATTGAAGCTACATCCATTGAGATAAAGAAGAGTGAATCACTTGTTATGTTTTTGGAAATTTGAGGATTGTCATTTGCAATTTCTAGATTTGCATTGTGTAAAGATTTGGAAGTTATTTGAAATTCAAACACATTAATTAAGTTGAAGAAGTTATTATGTAGTAGTATTGACTGAATACTATTTGAAATTTTAAATTACTTCTTACCATTTGTGGGAAGGTTGCATTAAGAGTGGTATTTGAATTTGTTGCCGTGAGAGTAGTGAAGTGAGTGTTTTAGTGGATTTAGGAAGTGCTGCACGTAAAGTGGAGTTGTGTTGCGAAGGGTGTTGCAATGTATGGTGTTGTGTGTGTAGTGGTGAAAGGGTGCTGCACGTGAAGTGGAGGTATGTGTTTGTACCGTGACTAAAAAGGGAATCATAGTGGTTAAATTTAAATTTCAAAATAGTAATTAAAGTGTGGAAGTTATTATGTATTGATGCTTAAACACTTGGTTAGTTGAATTCATTAACTTACTATTTGGAATTGTTTAATTATTGCTTCAATTTGTTGTTACCGTAATTGAAGTGTAGGAGAGTGTGTGTTGCAGTGGTTGCTTGATTGCACCGGGGTGTGTAAGAGTGTGTTACCGTAGTGTATGTGGTAGTGTATTGTTGCTTGTTGAAGTTAGTAAGCAACAATTTCAAGTGATTTATATTTGTCTACTAATGTACTTCACCGGGCCTTGACCTCTTTTACAACTATTGATGATGAGTAAAGAGAAAACTTGTTTCACACTTCTTGTAGAGTGAAAGGTAATTTGTGTGTCATTATTATTGATGGTGGTAGTTATATTAATGTTATGGCTACATCATTAGTAGCGAAATTGAAACTTGTAACTACCTTACATCCAAAACCTTACAAATTACATTGGTTAAGTGAGCAAGGGAGTCTCCATGTGACCTAGAGAGTTAGGGTACCTTTCAGTATAGGAATAAATATCATGACGAAATTAAATATGATATTCTTCTTATGTCTTCATCCCATATAATACTTGGCAAGCCTTAGTTGTATGACATGAGGGTCTCATATGATGGCTTCAGAAATACATATGTATTCTAGAAAGAGGGTAAATGTATCATCCTGAGGCCAATGTCACTTTCAGAGGGCCAAGAGGTTTAGCAACAGATTAGTAGACCATCGGAGATCAAAGTGGTTCTAATATTGGCCAAAAAATCTAGGAGGAAGAAGGTCTTATTGATGGATAGAGTGAGTTGAGTTGGAGGAGGCCATAATAGATGAGAGCTTAGTATACTTGTTACATATAGATATGCCCTAAGGATGGAGGGGCGTTAGCATCTACTTCCTACAGTATCTCAGGTATTGGAAGAGTACAGTGACCTTTTTACTGATGATTTGCTAGGGGCTTTACTACCTTTGAGAGGTATAGAACATGTCATCGACTTCTTGCCTAGGTCCGTTTTGCCAAATTGACCTGTATATCACATGAATCCCAAAGAGGCTAATGATTAAAACGTTAGGTGGATAAGTTAGTTGAATGGGGTTTTGTTAAGGAGAGTCTTAGTCTTTATGTTGTTCCAACCCTTTTTTTCCCTAAGAAGGATGGCATTTGTAAAATGTGCATTGATAGCTGAGCCATCAACAAAATTACCATCTAATATAGGTATTCTATTTTTAGACTTGATGATATGTTAAATGAATTGTATGGTGCATAGGTGTCTCCAAGGTGGATCTTAAAAGCGGATATCATCAAATTCGAACGAGAGAAGGAGATGAGTGGAAGATTGCTTTTAAAACAAGCCATGGACTGTACGAATGGATGGTTATGCCTTTAGTTTGAGTAATGCTCCTAGCACATTTATGAGATTAATGAATCATGTAATGAAGGAGTTTCTAGGTAAATTTGTTGTTTGTTTATTTTGATGATATTCTGATATACAACAAAAGCCTAGAAAATCATGTGGAGCATCTTTAGGCATATTTTCAGTCTTGAGGGCGTAATAGTTGTTTGCAAATCTCCAAAAGTGTTCCTTCTACGAAATTGAGGTAACATTTTTTGGATTATTGTATTTGGTTTCGATGTTAGGGTTGATGAGGAGAAAGTGAGGGCTATTAGAGAATGGCTAACACTAAAATCAGTCATAGAGGTAAGGAGTTTCCATGGACTAGCTTCATTTATAGGCGCTTTGTCCATAATTTTAGTAACATTGTCAGTCCATTAATTGAATTGACCAAGAAAAATGTTCCTTTCATTTGGGTGAGAAGGTGCAAAAGAGTTTTGAAGTGGTAAAGGAAAAACTTACTAGTGCTCTAGTATCGACTTTACCTAATTTTGATAACATTTTTAAGTTAGAATATGATGCTTCTAGGATAGGGATTGGTTGTTGGTCCCAATTAGATTAATCAAGAGGGGGGTGAATTGATTAATTACTTAAAATTGCACTTTTTCGCAAATCAACCAAAACTCTTGACTAATAAAATCACGTGAATAAAAATAATGAAGAACAACAATGTGCAGTAAGTAAAAGTAGAGAAGAATAGAATGCTCAGATATTTACAGAGGTTCCGCCTCGAGCGTCAGTCCTCTCTTCCAACTCCACGCTGGGGTCCCAGTTGTCAATACCGGTTGTGTTTCACTATATCAACAAATCGAAGATATACAACACAAGCCTTTTTAAGGCAAAGTCTCACTGTTGAGTCTTTCTATCTTCTTCACTAAGCTAATCACTCAACTACAGTGATGAAATAACAAACAATTCCCTTTCCACGAAAGGAATCTCAACAACAACAACAATAACGAGGAATGACAAATTTCCTCTAGATCACATATATATGTAAAGATATTTGCTTGAAGATGTATGAGTCTTTTCTTCTCGGTGTATTTTTTTCTTTCAACAACATTCTTGCTTCTGGTTTTTCAACGTTCTCCACTCTCCACACTTCTTATTCATTTGAATTAAACACTTTATATATGGAGAAAATATAACGGCTACTTTCAACGTGATAATCTTGAATTTATTTTTGAATTTTCAATTCAAAAATAAGTTGAATCTGTTGAGGAGGATCTGCATTCGTGATATTCTTGATGAGGATAAACTTGGATAATTTGTTTGACCAAGATCTTCTTTGGATATATCTCTTGGATCAAGTTTGTTGAAGATATCCCTTACATTGTGGAACCATATCTAGATATAACAACCATATCTCTATCCTTATCTTTGTAACTGCTGGATCTCCCAAAATATAGTACAAATATCTAATTTTAAATCTAGATAAAACTTGTACATATATATAATCTCACTTTATTATAAAATGAAATCTTTGAATAAAATATTGTAAAACTTGATGTAAATTAAAAAACCATGATATAAATCCATCTTTAGTAAAAACACATCAAGTATGTTACCCAAAATACTTGACACGTGGAGCTAGGCCTTGAAATTTATCAAAACTATCGATATAAAATTTAGAACGTAATCTGGAAAAATTCGTAACAGACATGAAAGGTTCTGAAAGTGCTTCTGAAGCAAACATGTTAACTATCCTGAAGGTTCTGAAAGTGCTTCTGAAACAAACCTGTCAACTGTTCTCCTATTATGAAGGTTCTGAAAGTGCTTCTGAAAGGTTACCATGATAACTACAGATATATTACACAACTTCTGAAACACCTTCTATCAAAACGAAAATAGCTTATATAACATCTTGAAGGTTTTGAACAAGCTTCTGTCTCCTTGTTTAACTTTAGAAAAATTACATGCTATCTTAAACATTCATTACACTCATTCCTCTTTTGTTAATCATCAAAACTAAATTAGAGAACTTAACATTCTCCCCTTAACATCAACATCTCCCCCTTTTTGATGATAACAAAACACCATTAGATAATCAAAATATACATAACCTTCATGTTTAAGCATATATTCCTATATCACATTGACATAAGCACTCATAAGCAATATAGAATCATTATAAGTAGCAAACAAAGCAGCAATCAGTATCATTCTTCAACATTTACCATTCTCCCATTTTTGTTAACAACAAAAGGGATATCTCCCCCTTAAACGATGCATAAAAGATAACAAAAGTCTTTTACAACTTAATACGAAAACAGAATTTAAAAGAACTAAGATCTTCTGGATCTTGTTACTCGAGAGGTAGAGGGAGTGGTGGAATGTTTGGTTGATGAAGGTTTTTTCTGGTGAAGTATCCAAGTCGATGATGTGAGCGCCAGAGCGAAGATAATCTGGAAATTTGTTGATAAGAAGAGCTTGATTTCAGCATGAAAACTTGTGACAGATTGGGAGGTTTTATTGTTTTAGAGTCCAAAATCTTGAAGGAATTAGTAACTGAATCTCCAATCTTTGTCACTTGAGAGACAAATTTATCAAACGTAATCACATTATTAGATAGATCTTGTTTGACTCTCGCACTAAATTCATCATAAAGAATCTTATAGCGATAGAGATTGGTAATCATCTTCTCAGAATTCTTCTTGATATCAGAAAGAATATCAGAAGTTTGTTTAACTTGTAACTCCATTGATTCAAGTCTCCTCAGATTAGATTTTTGAAGAACTTCATCTGCCAAAGTTTTTCTTAACCAAATCTGATAGTTCATGTTTCAAACTGTCTTGAACAACATTTTTTATTTGTTCCAGATCAACATTGGATATAACTTCTTTTGTTCCACTCTTCCCAGCCTCTTCACCATATGATTTCTTCCCATGATCTGTTTCAACCTCTATTCTAGGTTCTGAACTAGGTTCTAAACCTCCTTCTTGAGCAGATATTCCAAAAGGAACTATTCTTTTCATATGCTTTTGATGGACAAAATGTGCACCATCATTCGCATACCACAAAACATCCTTAACAAAGATGGACATATGATGAAAAACTTCTTTACCTATCCTCTTTAATTTAATAGGTTCAGATGAGCTAGTAGGCAAAACTATCGCTTTAAACACAAATAACTCATCAGTATATTCCCAAACACTAAACTTTCTTTATTCCTCCAAATTTGATCAATGACTCTAGAAGCCATGTCCACATTCCTTTTGTTAATCATTGCATAGATAATTTGAGCATGTTCTATGGACATTGAAGTAGAACTGCTCTTCCTTGGACATAGACATTCAACAATTATCTTATGAATGATTCGCAGAAACAACTCGAAATCAATGACCATTGCTTCTTTACCATAATCCATTTGCAATCCTCCATTTACAGCAACAAACAGATCATTCCTAGGCATGTTCGTGATTTCTACATCATCATTTACATCATGTAGATGTAGACATTTAACCCCATCTTCCCTAGAAATGAAAATGTCCTGATCACATACTCTGGAAATTAAGACATTCCCTTCCGCAAGACTTAAACTTCCATAAAATTCTTTGACACATTCCCCATAAACTAGAACTTGAGTAGAGCAAAGTTCCATGCATCCTATGGGTTCTAACAGTTCATTCCAGTAGAATCCATTACTAGTAAAGAAATTGAAATCCACAAAACTACAAGAACACACCTCATTTTTCTTCTTTCGGAGAGGTTTTGAATTTGAGGGTTTCAGAGTTAGTACATTTTCTTGTTTCGTTTGCTTCCTGGATGCTTTCTTGAGCGGAGAGATTTCTTGAATAGCTTTTCCTGTTCCTTTTGAAGACGATGCAGCTCGTTTTCTTTTGATAATCTTCTTGGAACCTATGATAGATTCAGAATCAGGGAACTTGGATTCTCTCCTATGGAAGGTTCTTGATATTTTTCTGAAGAGCTTGAAGATTCATCATGAATCACTAAAGGTTTGTTTGATGATTTGGTTTTGAATGATTTTTGTTTGAGACGTTCTGATGTTTTAGGCGCCATTGGAGTTGCAGTGAGAGAGAATGAAAATAGAGAGAGAGAGAATAAAAACAGATTTCGAAGGAAGAGAATTAGAGAAGAAAGAAAATGAAGGAAAAAAATAATTCTAAGTGAATAAAGATTTTTTATATTTTCGGGGGAAAAATCAAAAGGGGTTACAAATTCCTAATTCATTTCTAATAAATTCAAATTTTACCTTTTCAAGAGGTTTAGTAAAAATATCTGCAAATTGATTATCGGTTGACACAAATTCAACATTTATATCTCCATTATGCACATGATCTCTAATAAAATGATGTCTAATTTCTATATGCTTTGACCTAGAATAATGTACTGGATTCTTTGTCAAATTTATTGCACTCGTGTTGTCACATTTAATTGGCACAGTTTTTAAAATTTATTCCATAATCATTCAATTGTTGTTTTATCCATAAGACTTGTGCATAGCAATTACCAATAGAAACATATTCAGCTTCAGCTGTGGATAGAGTAACAGAATTTTGTTTTTTTTAGAAGACCAAGAAATTAATTTATCACCTAGGAATTGACAAGTACCAAATGTGCTTGTTCTATCAATTTTACATCCAGCATAATCTGCATTAGAATATCCTATTAGATCAAAATTCTGATTTTTAGGATACCATATGCCTAAATTAGAAGTATTAACTAGATATTTGAAAATTCACTTTACAGCTGATAAATGAATTTCTGTTGGTGCAGCTTGAAATCTAGCACACAAACACACACTGAACAAAATATCTAGTCTAGATGCAGTCAAATACAATAAAGAACCTATAAGACTCCTATAAAGTTTTTCACTTACCTTCTTTCCATTTAAGTCAGAGTTTAACCTTGATGAAGTACTCATAGGTGTTGTAACCTTTTTGCATCCTTCATATCCAAATTTCTTTAATATTGTTTTGTGTACTTTTCTTGATGAACAAAAATTCCTTCCTTTGTTTTTTTTATTTGAAGCCCCAAAAAGAATGTCTACTCTCCCATCATTGACATTTCAAATTCTACCTGCATGGTCTCAGCAAATTCTTGACACAACAATTCTTTAGTAGATCCAAAGATAATATCATCCACATATATTTGAACAACTAAGATATCATTATCAAAAGTTTTTAAGAATAAAGTTAGCATCCACTTTTCCTCTAAGAAAACCTTTAGAGATAAAAAACATACTCAATCTTTCATACCAAGCTCTTGGAGCTTGTTTCAAACCATATAGTGCTTTATTTAATTTAAAAACATAGTTTGATTTGAAAGGATCTTCAAAACCAGATGGTTGTTCCACATAAACTTCTTCCTTTATAAAACCATTTGAAAATGCACTTTTTACATCCATTTGAAAAACTTTAAAATCCTTATAAGATGCATATGTAAGCATTAACCGTATTGCTTCTAGTCTAGCAACAGGTGCATATGTTTCATCAAAATCTATTCCTTCTTCTTGTGAATAACCTTTAGCTACTAATCTTGCTTTATTTCTTATAATTTTACCGTCTTCATCTAATTTATTTTTAAACATCCATTTAGTTCCAATTATAGACTTTCCTTTAGGTCTAGGAACTAAATTCCATACATTGTTTCTTTGAAATTGATTTAATTCTTCTTGCATAGATATAATCCAATTAGCATCATTCAAAGCTTCTTCAATCTTACTAGGTTCAATTTCAGATAACAACACAAAATGATTTTCGAGATTTTGTAGTTTAGCTCTTGTTTTAACACCCGATTGTATATTACCTACTATTTGATCAAAAGGATGTGCGGACTTATACCTCCAAGCTTTAGAAGCCTCTTGTTCAGATCTTACAACTTCTGAAGTACCTTCTGTATTTGCCTCTAAAATAGGTTCTGGATGATCAGATCCTCGAATGTTAACAGTAGGTGCTTCGGACTTAGGTTCTGAACTAACTTCTGCTTTAGAATTAGAGTCCTTTTCTTCATCAGAATCAACATCCTTTAAATCCTCAATAAACTTAACATTTATAGATTCTTCAATAGTGTTTGATGACTTATTGAAAACACGATAAGCAAGACTATTTGAAGAATATCCTAAGAAAATAGCTTCTTCAGATCTTTCATTAAACTTACTAAGGTTGAGTGGGTTCTTCTTCACAAAACATTTAGATCCAAAGATATGAAAATATGAAACGTTAGGTTTCTTACCTCGAAACATCTCATAAGAAGTCTTTGATGTCATAGGTCGAATGAAAACTCTATTGATGATATAGCAAGCTGTAGAAACTACTTCTGCCCAGAAATACTTAGCAATTCCACTCTCATTTAACATAGATCTAGTCATC
Organism: Laguncularia racemosa; assembly: GCA_037954665.1. NCBI lineage: Eukaryota > Viridiplantae > Streptophyta > Magnoliopsida > Myrtales > Combretaceae > Laguncularia > Laguncularia racemosa. The sequence goes on from JBBMOL010000604.1 coordinate 9,447, forward strand.
TCTTGTAAAGTTCTATTCTTGCGTTCCACTACTCCATTTTGTTGAGGAGTGTATGGAGCTGAGAAATTATGAGATATACCATGTTCTTCACAAAAATTTAAGAAACTTGCATTTTGAAATTCTATTCCATGATCAGTTCGAAGACTAGTTATGGAAACTCCTTTTTCATTTTGTATCTGTTTTGCAAACTTTTGAAAAGAATCAAAGGTATCTCTTTCGTGTAGCAAGAATATAACCCAAGTGTATCTTGAAAAATCATCGACAATAACAAATCAATATTTGCTTCCACCTATGCTTAAGACTCTAGTAGGTCCAAAAAGATCTAGATGCAATAATTCAAGTGGTCTCTTAGTTGAAATTACATTTTTACTTTTATGAGAAACAAAAACCATTTTATTCTTTAAACAAGTATCACATTTCACGTTTTGTTTAATATTTATATTAGGTAATCCTTTAATAATATCCTTTTTAGATAATTTTTCTAAGTGATTAAAATTAACATGTCCTAGTCGTTTATGCCAAGCAAAAACATGATCATTCAAAGAAATTAAACAGCAATGATGTGCCTAATCACACTTTAAAGCACATCCAAAAGACTTAAGATCAAGTCTAGGCAAAATCGGATCCAAAAATGGCACTTTTCAAATGAACCCTAATGTTGAAATGATGAAATTCAATCGCCCAATAATATAATCAGAATACCCCAAAGAAAATACCTTCTAATAACACTCTAATGTCATATAATCCACGCAAATGAAGCCTCAATTTGACAAAGAAAACCGTAAAGTAAGATTCCTTTTCCAAATGGTGAAAATCACGTTTTCAAGTGTAATTTTCAATGATGATCCAAATCAAATGATAAGTACTTCAAATAAACACAAGAATTTGTGAATAATAACATGTAAATCTGACCAAGAACTATCTCAAATCAACCTTAGATACAACACACTAGAAAAGAAAAGAAATCACAACAAAATGAAATTGATATAACTCACAATTTCAAGATGTTGCACTCGCCACAATTTCAAGTCTTGGAATTGAAATTGATAAGAGTTGGAACCAAGGTATGAACCCTAATTCACACGTGAAAAGAGTTGTATGTTCTGAAAAAATCATCTTCCCTCAACCCTCTCTTAAGGAAGTATTTATACTTGCTACTTCTAGGGTTAAAAAGTGCTCAAAATTACAAGTTTGCCACTTTTAAAGGTGACTAACCCTAAATGAAAGTTAAAAAGAAATAAAAGTGTCCCAAAACCAAAATACAACCAAAATAGTTCATAAAAGAAGAATTATATAAAAGAAATGGTCTTCAAGATGCCTGTCTTCTATAGGATCCATCGGCCCAACTCATCGCCGGTTCAGGTCGGTCCATGGATAACTCACAATCTGAGTCTGAGTGAGTTTGTCCATTGCCCTGTAAAGCATGATAAGTATTCCTGTTGGAATATAAAATACATGAATAAGATAAAAGAGGTTAGTAAATGAATAATTCCAGGGTCGATTTGCTCAAAATGGGTCCTCATCGCCAAGATTCGAAATCCTTTAGTTCTTGCCCTAATGATAGGTCTTGTCGGATTTTTATTCCTATCAAGCAATCATTATTGATTTCATCTGGTTTTATAAGATAGATATTTCTTTTCCTAATTCCTTCAAATAATCTTTCATCATTTTCATTAAAAGCATAGCACTTGTCTTGATAAAAAATCATTCTATAAGCTTTATCACATAACTGACTAATACTAAGTAAATTATGTTTTAAACCTTGCACAAGATATACATTTTCAATAAGAAACGTAGGCATACCAATCGTTCCAGTGGCAATTATTTTACCTCTACCATCATCTCCAAACTTTACATATCCTTTTTCTTCCCAAGTTATGCTATTGAATAATGAAGCATCTCCAGTCATATGTCTAGAACATCCACTATCCAAATACCATGTTCCCCTTATTTTAGCTTCATGTCCCTGTACAAATAAAAAGAATTAAGTCCTTTTAGGAACCCAAGCAAGTTTGGGCCCTTTAAAAGATAAGCTCATTTGATTTCTTCCATTTACTTGTTGATTACTGGGCTTATTTCTTTTATAATAGCAAAATTTCTCAATATGACCAAACTTATTACAAAAGAAGCATGCATAAGAATTAACATTCCTATACCTGTCATTTACCTGTTTCTAGAAATTCTGGTTTGTATAACTTCTGTTATACCTTCTGATATCGCTTGTGTAGTACCCATTGTGTGGATACTTCTTGTCAGAATAACTTCTGTAAAAGCCTCTGGTATTTCCTCTTTTAACAATATTTGTATTCGAAATGTACTCTTTACTTTTGAATTTATTAGTTAAGACTTGCTTAGCTTTAACAAAAACTGTATTTTGATTCGATTTTGAACTCGAACCATGCTCATATCCTAAACCATGTTTTTCATTCGAAACTCTTTGTGAAGAAATTAACATAGTCAATTTCTTATCACATTCATCAAATTTCTTAAAGGTAGTTTTCAACGAACTTGACAGTTCATCAATCTTTACCTTCATATTACTTGTTTCTGCTTCAAGTAGTTGATTTTATATTCTTAGTTTCTCTATACTCACATGCATGGATTCATTCTCTTGTTTCAAAATATCATTTTCATCCGCAAGTAACGAATTTGTTTGCTTTACTGCCTCCTTTTCATTCTTAAGAGCTTTTATTTCATGTTCATACTTAGCTAATTTTGTATCAGCCCTATTTAGTGCCTTTAGTAGCTTACTCATCTCTACTAGCATGTCAATTTCAGTTACATCTTCATCAGATTCAGAATGTACCTCGGAACTAGCCATTAAGCACAAATTCGCCTCATCCTCTTCTTCTTCTGAATCCTTTGAATTTGTTTCTGTATCCTCCAAATCACTCCATGTTGCTAGCATTGCTCGACTTTTCTTTTTATAATTTTCCATTTTCTTGATCAGTGTTGGACATTCGTATTTGATGTGTCCTAGCTTTTTGCATTCATAACATTGAATCTCCCTTTTCTCTTTCTTCTTTTCTTTCTCCTTGTACGTTTTTCCTGCATCATTATGTTTATATTCAGTACTTTTCTTGAAAACATTAAACCTCTTACCTCTTTGCTTCTTGAGCAGCCTGTTGAGTCTACGTGCTAGAAGACTGATGTCCTCTTCTTTCTCATCATCGCTATCATCTGTTTCAGTTTCATTTTGCTTTATTTCCTTGACTTTAAACACAATTCCTTTGGTACCGTCTTCTCCTCTTTGCGTGGTCTTTATGTGTGACTCATATGCCATGAGCTTTTCTCTTAATTGACCAAGAGTTAGCTTGTTTAGATCTTGAGCTTCCTCTATAGTAGTTTTCTTTGCATCCCAAGATGGTGGTAATATCCTCAACATTTTCCTCACAAGATCTGGATCTGGAAGTTTCTTTCCAAGTGATCTAAGCTCATTTGTGATAGCTGTAAACCTGTTAAAAGCATCTTTGACATCTTCATTAGATTTAAACTTAAATAATTCATACTGTTAAATTAAAGCATTTATCTTAGTTTCCTTGATGGTATCCGTCCCTTCATATGTATCAGATAGGATATCCCAAATCTCCTTTGCACTTGCACACAATGATATTAAATAAAACTCTGATGGAGCAATAGTAGTCAGTAATAAATTTTTTACTTTGTTGTTCTTCTCAATAATTTTCTTCTCCGAATTTGACAAGGTTGAATCTCCGTTCAAGGTGATCAAACTGTCTCCATGTGAATTGACCTGCCATGAATCATAATCATTAGCTTTAATGTAAGTTTCCATACGCATCTTCCAGTATGAGAAATTTGAGCCATCGAAGTAAGGAGCTCGATTGATTGCAACATTATTTTCAACCATTTTGGATCACTCAAAATAGATGAGTCCTGCTCTGATACCAATTGTCGGTCCCAATTAGATTAATCAAGAGGGGGGTGAATTGATTAATTACTTAAAATTTCACTTTTTCGCAAATCAACCAAAACTCTTGACTAATAAAATCACGTGAATAACAATAATGAAGAACAGTAATGTGCAGTAAGTAAAAGTAGAGAAGAATAAAATGCTCAGATATTTATAGTGGTTCCGCCTCGAGCTTTAGTCCTCTCTTCCAGCTCCACGCCGGGCTCCCAGTTGTCTATACCGGTTGTGTTTCACTATATCAACAAATCGAAGATATACAACACAAGCCTCTTCAAGGCAAAGTCTCACTGTTGAGTCTTTCTAGCTTCTTCACTAAGCTAATCACTCAACTACAGTGATGAAACAACAAACAATTCCCTCTTCCACGAAAGGAATCTCAACAACAACAACAACACACGAGGAATAACAAAATTTTCCTCTAGATCACATATATATGTAAAGAATATTTGCTTGAAGATATATAGTCTATTTCTTCGAGTGTATTTTTTCTTTCAATAACGTTCGTTTGCTTCTGGTTTTTCAACCTTCTCCACTCTCCACACTTCTTATTCATTTGAATTAAACACTTTATATATGGAGAAAATAGAACGACTACTTTCAACGTGATAATCTTGAATTTATTTTTGAATTTTCAATTCAAAAATAAGTTGAATCTGTTGAGGAGGATCTGCATTTGTGATATTCTTGATGAGGATAAACTTGGATAATTTGTTTGACCGAGATCTTCTTTGGATATATCTCTTGGATCAAGTTTGTTGAAGATATCCCTCACATTGTGGAACCATATCTAGATATAACAACCATATCTCTTATCCTTATCTTTGTAACTGCTGGATCTCCCAAAATATAGTACAAATATCTAATTTTAAATCTGGATAAAACTTGTACATATTATATAATCTCACTTTATTATAAAATGAAATCTTTGAATAAAATCTTGTAAAACTTGATGTAAATTAAAAAACCATGATATATAATCCATCTTTAGTAAAACACATCAAGTATGTTACCCAAAAATACTTGACACGTGGAGTTAGGCCTTGAAATTTATCAAAACTATTGATATAAAATTTAGAACGTAATCTGGAAAAATTCGTAACAGACATGAAAGGTTCTGAAAGTGCTTCTAAAGCAAACTTATTAACTATCCTGAAGGTTCTGAAAGTGCTTCTGAAACAAACCTGTTAACTGTTCTCCTATTATGAAGGTTCTGAAAGTGCTTCTGAAAGGTTACCACGATAACTACGGATATATTACACAACTTCTAAAACACCTTTTGTCATAACGAAAATAGATTATATAACATCTTTGAAGGTTCTGAACAAGCTTCTGTTTCCTTGTTCAACTTTAGAAAAATTACGCGCTATCTTAAACATTCATTACACTCATTCCTCTTTTGTTAATCATCAAAACTAAATTAGAGAACTTAACATTCTCCCCTTAACATCAACATTCCCCCCCTTAACATCAACATTGGTGCTGTGTTGATGTAAGATAAGAGGCCTATTGCTTACATTAGTGAAAAGTTGAGTGGTGCAACTTTGAACTACTCCATATATGATAAGGAATTCTATTCCTTAGTGAAGGCTTTGATGACATGGCTACATTATCTCCTTCTGAGAAATTCATCATCCACATAAATCATGACCCACTGAGGCATTTCATGGGTTAGCAAAATCTGTTTAAACGCCAAGCTAAATGGGTAGAGTTTCTAGAGAGTTTTACATATGTGATTAAGTATAAGAAAGGTAACCAAAATATGGTAGCTAACGCTTTTTCATACAGGTATATACTTATTACTTCTCTTCAATCGAAACTGCTTGGTTTTGAATTACTAAAGGAATAATATATGCATGATGATTATCTGAGAACAATTATTGAGAAATGTTTTGTGGGAAAGATGTTTGAGAGGTATTACATGATTGAGGAATTTTTGTATGAAGTTGGAAAATTGTGTATACCTTGTGGGTCTATAAGGGAATTGTTGGTGAGGGAAGCACATGCAGGAGGATTATCTAGTCATTTTAGCGAGAAGAGAACCCTAGCCATGTTAAAAGAAAATTTTTATTAGAAGGGTATAACAAGGGATGTTCATAGGGTGTTGCGAAGGTGTGGAGTTTGCAAAAGGGTAAAAGGAAATAAAGGCTTTCAGGGTAAATATATGCCTTTGCCTATACTTACTAAACCTTAGACTGATATCAGTATTGATTTTATGTTAGGTTTACCCAGGACTCAAAGGGGAAAGGATTCTATCATGGTGGTTGTTGATAGATTTAGCAAAATGTCCCATTTTGTGCCTTGTCACAAAATAGATGATGCACTTTTTGTAGCTGACCTTTTTGTACATGAGATTGTTAAATTGCATGGTGTTCCACATAGTATAGTGTCTAGTAGAGACACTAAGTTTCTTAGCTTCTTCTAGAAGACACTATGGAGAAGACTTGGTACTAAACTTATGTATAGTACCTCTTACCATCCCTAAATTGATGGTTAGACTGAAGTTGTTAACCGTACTTTTGGTACATTACTAAGAGCAACAATTGGCAAGAATCTTACCGATTAAGACTTGTGTCTTCCTATTGTTGAGTTCACTTATAATAGGTTTACTCATAGTTCAACCAATAAGTTTCCCTTTGAAGTTATGTATGGCTATAATCCTACTGTTCCATTGGATCTTATAACATGATCGACAATAAAGGAAGAGAGCTTAAATCGAGTTGAGTGAACCAAGGAGATTCGGCAACTTCATGAGAAAACAACTAAACGTCTTCAAAAAACACAGGAGTAGTAGAAACTTTAGGGAAATAGGCACAAGAAAACCAAAATTTATAATTTAGGTGACTTAGTCTAGATTAATCTCAGCAAAGGCAGGTTTCCTCATAAGAAGTTGCAAAAGCTATCAACCGGATCAGATAGACCTTTCAGAGTTGTCAGGCACATCAATAACAAAGCCTACATAATAAAGTTACTAGGGGAATATGGCATCTTAGCTACCTTTACTGTTGCAGATTTGTCACCATATTTACTAGATGACATTCATGAAGACCTATCAGATTAGAGGGTAAATCTTCCTAAGGCCCGAGGAGATGATAGGAATCAGATTCCCACAAGACCAATCACCAAAGCTTGAGCTAATGGTTTACAAAATCTAGCTATGAGGATTCTCCATGATAACTCAACCTTAAGAATGTTGATTTAGTATCTACTTTTGTATTACATAATTGTTGTGCATTCCAGTAGGTACATTTATCGATTTTATAAGATGACGAATAAAACACGCTATGGATCAAATTGGGGACATTCTTGAACTCACATCTAACGATCCATAATGTGCTCACTTGAATTGAAGAACTGGCCACTTAAAGACCATTTTCGCACTTGTAATTGTGATTTTTAGAACTAGCCACCTAGTGGAAACTTTGTAATTTTTTAGTTTGTTTTACCTTAATAGGAGCAAGTATAAATACTTATTAACTGGGGTTTTGAGGGAGCTTTTGATATTTTGAAAAAAACAAGCACTTTATGCTGTGAGGGTGTTCCTAGCAAATCAAAGATCTCTTATCAATTTCTTGTGAAATTGTGGTGAGAACCAATAAGAGGAGATTGTGAGTCATATCAATCTTGCTTTTGTTATTAGAAAATTGTGTTTAGTGAGTCATATCAAGGTACAATTTGTGGTTACTTGTTCATTCATGTGATTTAGGTTATAATTTTCAAATTTGGTCATTTCAATTTTGAAATTGCATCCTAGTGTAATTGCATGATTTTCCATTGAAAATCACATACTTATTTGTTCATAGTTCCATTTGGTATTTGGCTTAATTGGAATCAAGTTCATCACACCATTTTGAGTCTTAATTTATATAATTGATTCCTCATTTGTATTGAGTTGTTATGATTTGGATTCTTAAGCACATGAGAAACTCCACCCATTTGGCTTGGCGTTTTGACAGATCTTACTATCCCCTAAAATGTTCAGCGACTCATGATCTGTGTAGATAATGAATTCTCTTGGAAGGAGATAGTGCTGCCATATTATCAATGCCCTCACTAAGGAATAGAATTCCTTATCATATATCAAGTAGTTCAAAGTTGCACCACTGAAATTTTCACTAAAGTAGGCAATAGGCCTTTTATCCTAAATTAACATAGCACCAAGTCCTATCCCGAAAGTATCACATTCTAATTCAAAAACTTTATCAAAATCAGGTAAAGCCAACATTGGAGCATTAGAAGGTTTTTCCTTTACCTCTTTAAAACTCCTTTGGGCTTTCTTACCCCAAATGAAAGGAACATTTTTTTTTTTTGTTAGTTTAGTTAATGGACTAACAATGCTACTGAAATTATGGACAAATTGTCTATAGAATGAAGCTAGTTCATGGTAACTCCTTACTTTAGCGGCTAATTTTGGTGTTGGCCATTCTCTAATAGCCTTCACTTTCTCCTCATTAACCTTGACACTAGAACTAGATACAATAAATCCTAAAAATGTTACCTCAATTTGGTAGAAGGAACACTTTTAGAGATTTGCAAATAACCGTTGTGCTCTCAAGACTAAAAATACCACCTAAAGATTCTCCACATGATTTTCTAAGCTTTTGCTATATATCAGAATATCATCAAAATAAACAACAAATTTACCTAGAAACTCCTTCATTACATGATTCATTAACCTCATAAATGTGTTAGGAGCATTACTTAAACCAAATGGCATAACCATCCATTCGTACGGTCTATGGAGTGTTTTAAAAGCGATCTTCCACTTGTCTCCTTCTCTTATCCAAATTTGATGATATCTGCTTTTAAGGTCCACCTTAGAGAACACCTATGCACCATACAGTTCATCTAACATATCATCAAGTCTAGGAATAAGATACCTGTATTTGATGGTAATTTTGTTAATGGCACAACTATCAATGCACATTCTCCAAGTACCATCCTTCTTAAGGACAAGAAGGGCTGGAACAACACAAGGATTAAGACTCTCCCTGACAAAACCTCATTTGACTAGCTCATCCACCTGATATTTTAATTCCTTAGCCTCTTTAGGATTCATATGATACACAGGTTGATTTGGCAAAATTGACCCAGGCAAGAATTCAATGGCATTTTCTATACCTCTTAAAGGTGGTAAAACCTTTGTCAAATCATTAGTAAAAAGGTTACTATACTCATCTAGTACCTGAGATACCACAGTGGGTAGATGCTGACGCTACTCCATCCCTAAGGCATGCCTTATCTACTATAAGTATACCGGGCTCTCATCTGTTATGGCCTCCTCCAACTCACTTTATTCCATTAATAAGACCTTTTTCCTCTTAGAAGTGTGAAAGTTTTCTCTCTGCTTATCATCAATGGTTGGAAAAGAAGTCAAGGTTCGGTGCAGTACATTAGTAGACAAATACAAATCACCTCCCTCCTAATTTTTATCCTCATTTACAAATCCCCCGTTTACAACAATATTAGACATGGTTGTTGAATTAAGCTGTACAAAGACAATTTAAAGGCAAGTGTAGTAGGATTCACAATTTCCCTTTTACACCACCACCAACAACATTACTCCAGTTAACTTCACACACACTTCCACACTTCAGTTACGGCAACAATAAGTAGAAGTAATATTAAACATTTCTCTAAATAGTAAGTTAATAATTCCAACTAAGCAAAGTGTTCAAAGTATCAATACATAATAACTTCCATACTTTAATGCTTGCATTTGAAATTCAAATTTAACCACTGTAACAACCTTTCACTCATGGCACATACACCACTTACAATCTACGTGCAGCAACCTTTCACCACAATACAAACAACGTAATACGTTGCTCCCTTCACTACACAAACTCACTACACCACACACACACTCACTCACGATGCAATACACTCACCCCTCTTCTAATCACAATGCAATTACTCAAATGCAACTCTTAATGAAGCTTCTCCACAAATGATAAGAAACAATTCAAAAATATTCAAATTGCATTCGGTCAATACTACACAATAACTCTTTAAACTTAATGAATGTATTTGAATTCAAATAATTTCCCTATCCTCTATGCAATATAAATCTGGAAATGCAATTCACACTCCTCAGTTCCGAAACAACATACAAGGAAATTCACTTCTCTTTTGTCACAAAGAGTGTATCTCCAATTCTGAAACACACATAAGGAAATACACTTCCTACTTCCCCTTCTTCTCATAGCAAGGTCAAGAACACAAGGATTACTACAAGATCTCCACTTCCACTTCAACAACAACAAATATAACACAACAAAAATCACAGTAAACTACTTCAATTCCCCTTCAACAATTAAGATCAAGAAGTAAAATTTAAGAACCTTAATTTTCAATGGAAGTTCACGCAAACCCTACTCCACAACCTTTGCTCTGATATAAAAAATTATGATGTGCCTCATTAAGATAGCAAACACATCAATCAAGTATCGTAAGCAACAAATTCCAACAACAAATGGTGTGATCACTAACTTCACAATTGAACCCCAATTTCTGAGATTGATGATAAATTGATAAGAACAACCAATTGTATAAATAACAATGGAAAAATATGGAAATGAACTAAAATTCCACTCAATTTGAAAAGATTCAAATATGAAAATAAAGAACCCTAATTCATGTGGACATAGATAAGTTACTGATGAGAAATTTTCTGGCACCGCCTATACCTTGAGAACTAGAATTAGCTGATGGTCCAAATCGCTTATATTTTTACTTCATATCTTTTTATCTAATAAATAGTTGAGAAATAATCTTATAGGTACAATAATAATTCTCCATGAGATGCCAATATGTCCTACACTAGTTGATGGCTACGGGACATCTTCAGATTTACAATCAAAGACTCGCTATGATTGTTTCCATTCCGAAGCATTAGCTCATGAAGATTTATGATATTTTTGTACTCTGTAATTGTTCTATGTACTATTTTATGTTATATTTTCTTTTGGGACATTTTCATTTTTGTTGATGATCGTAGTCACACAAATTTAAAAATCCCTTTTCTACGACTCTCTGTTACGATCAAATAGGCAAGTGCACCTATCGATTGTAATAGTATAGAATTGTGTTTAGGTATCATTTCCTCAAGGATTAGTAAGTACCAATAATAACTCTAAACTAACTATCTAACTGCATAAATTCGAAAGATTCAGATTAAATTAAAAACACTTAACAAAACCTATAGCAATTAAAACTAACATAATAACTTGATTACTAAATTCGATAATTAAGAGAATACCTTACCCTTACTACTCCTCTAATTGTCATGTAACGTCACCCTTTCAACAAATTAGTTAACGAGTAATGGTTATCTCTGAACCGCGGAGTATCTAACACTAAGCCAATATTCCTTCTAGATTTATTAGCTCCTAACCGTAATCGTATTAATAAAGATCCCTCTTTTATCAAAATCAATTATGATTGCATTAACACTCTTGAACCCTCCATCAAGTCAAATTATCTAATTTAACCTAATACAGAAAATTCATGTTCTCTATCCCTAGATTACATATGAATTCCTTTATTCATGCATGATCTATTCAAACAAGAGATTTTCCAATCAACTTCTAAGAAATCAATACAAACTCAATGCTGGCCATACATCAAATTAGCAATACTAAATGAACAACATGAATAAATTCAGAGAATTCCACTAGTCATTAACTATGCAATCAATCCAACGTTACATGACAATTAAGGTTCATAAGGTTTGAGTATGAAATAATTTAGCCACACATGGTTTTCAAGTTATAAATCAATGAAGATGAAAAACCCATGTGCATAAACCCTTCGGAAGAGAAGGATGAATCGGTTGATGTTGCTTTTCCCTTAGATAAGCTTTCTCCGTCTCTTCCTCTTCTTTCTTTCCTCGTTTTTTCTATCTCCTTTAGGTTAAGAACTCCATTCATCTGGAAAACGAAGAGATATATATATGGAAACTGAAAAATTTCCTGAAATGGCCAAACTTTTCCATATACACGGTCTCGACCCATGGTTATACACGGCCGTACCTTGCAATAGTGTTTGAAATAATAAAAAACCTACGGCTAATAACACACGACCGTGTACTTAAATCGTGTAAGCTTCTGTTGGTTTTTCAAGACAAACACATGGCTGTGCTCTGGAAATACACGCCCGTGTACTTCCCCTATTTCTTCCAAAAAGCATTTTTCTTTGTGTATTCTTCTCCGATCTCAATCCAAGTCGATATCTCCTCTCAAAATAGTGGTCCTCATTCCTAAAACTGAAATATTTCTCTTTTAAGTATCAAAATTCTTCAAGATAACATTAACTTATTACAAAACAACTAGAATTCATCTAAAATGCAAGTGTTAATTTATAGTTATCAAACTCCCCCACACTTAAGCGTTTGCTTGTCCTCAAGCAAGAAATAAAGCCAAAGAAAAACCAAGGACAAGATTTTCATTAACTCAGCAATCAAGAATTTCTTTTTGCATCATTGATTCTCGTAGTTTACCCCCATAATATGCAATCTCTACTCAATCCCACCATTTGCTGTTTACAAGATACAAATACGAGAATTCTCAAGGCCAATCCAAGTAACTTAAACTAGTACTCTCATCATTTAAAGTGAAATCGAACATAAATCAATGCCAGTAGTGTAAAGTATACTTCCCTCTTAACTACTCCTATAAGCAATGCAATAAGGAGTAAAGAAATGTTGTATCCACTTATCTCCTGGATTTTTCTTTCCTTTAGTCCTTTTAAAAAAAATTGGAGATTTTCCATTAAGTACTTAACTTAGTTAATTGACTCATGTAACAAATTTTCAATCGATAATCCCGAGCTCATCACTCAAGTTAACAAACGTTATCCTCTCAGCGTAGAAGGTGTCCCTCGGATTTACTTGTTCGAGTCAAGTTAACTATCTATTTTCTTTAACCTTTAAACTGAAATGGTTTCCTTAGTCAGTAAGTCGCAGACCAGATGATCTTAGGCTACTAGGTTTTAAGATACCCCTTCGAACCTCTACCATCTCAATTAAGTTCAGTTTTCTCGGACGTTTCTCACGACCCTTGTAGCGAGCTTTCAGCCATTGATCCCGAGTTCATCACCCAAGTCAATAGATGTTATTCCCTTAAGAGGGCACCCCTTAGGCTTAATTAGTCGAGTTAATGAGGCCCACTTCTGAACTTTTTTTTTTTCAAAGATAATTACTCCCAAAGTTCTCAGTTCCAATAATTGTGAAAAGGAATTACCAAGTTACAAGTATCCTCTACTCCTTTACTCAGAATTGCATAACTCATATTAATGGCAAAAGAAAGAGCATACTAAACCTACTAGAGATCTTAATTCACTCTCAATTCTTGAAATAACTGCTTAAACAACAAGTAATTCTCTTCACTTGGATTTCAACTTGTAATTCTAGCAGAGTATTTATAAAGCAAGATAAGAGAGTAAACATTTGCAAAATTCCTAAGAATTTTCAGCACAGTAAGTAATATAACGAAATCTCAACAATTCTTGATTGTTAGTAATTCATTAAATACATCTTAAGTATGGAAACTTTATAATTTTGATTCATTAACACTTATATTTCATGCTTCTTATCTCAATTTCCTCCCCCACACTTAAATTTAGACATTGTCCTCAATTTCTATATTGAACTACACAAAAAGGGAAGGAAATGGAAATAAAAGAGAAGGAAAAACGAGACTCCCCTGGATCAATATCAGAATTGCGCACTTAGCATCCACTTTTGTAGAAGAACTCAAATCAATATAATTCATGCGCACAGGACCATGAGTTCTTGAAAAGAACTCCAAATATTTATCCTCTCCAATCTTGTCATGCAACTAAAGTCATGTACTTCATCAATTTAACAGAATCTCTGAAATGAAAAACTAAAGAAAAAAAAATAAAAGAATAAAGAAAGAACAATAAAAGCATCCAGAAAGAACAATAATAGCATCCATCCCTATTTTAATGCAAAGTCTTGACAAAAAGAAAACATAAAATCCTACAGAAGGGATTCAAAAAGTTAACACCCAACAATCATCCTTCCATCCTCATCCTCATTGTCCGACTCATCTCGATGACCGCCCTCTTCATGTTGAGAGGAAGAACTTAGAACTTGTGTATGTGCATTGACCCGGACGTCTTCATCGCTTGAACAATTGCAAGATGCAAAGTCTATATCCAACTTGTCACCCAACTTAGTGAAACAATTTTGAATAAATCTTTTTAATCTGCTTTGTTTTTTTTTTTTTAATTCTGTCTTGTTGCTCCTTCAATCCCTGAACTTGGGTCTTTAATTCCCCTATAGTTTTTTGGACTTCATCATCTTGAGTCCTTTCCTTTAGGGTAGCTCTTTCTTCTTCACCTTTCTCAGCCTCAACTTCTTGGTTAGGGCTATACCCCTCAATTTCATCCATCTCATCATCGGAGTCTTCCTCATTGTGTTGAGGTTTATGCCCCCACCCAATAATGGGTGCAGTTGATAGCCGAATAGTCATTCCAATACAATCTTAGGGTTTGCGTATAGGGAATAGCTCTAAAATTTTAGAATCTAGGTAATCCAGGCACCCAGAAAGATTCCCTTATCCCCTGCTTCTGCTTGTCGAAGTAAACAAAATGCAGCAAAGACCCCGACATTGATAGAAGTCCCAGTTTTCATACTACATAGCTGGAGCACATCCCGGGTATTGATCACTCCTTCCGAATCGGTACGGCCTGTAGTGGAATGAACAAAAATGTAATGAAGCACCCAAAAGGATAGCCACCTAAAGGTGGAACCTTTTGTAGAAGAAGAAGTGTAGATGCCCGATCCCAATTGTGGCCAATAATCTCCTACCTGAAACCTGTGGGGAAATCCCAAGGGTAATTGACGGAAGGCCGAAGAGCGGAGGAATGTAGATTCATAAATATCCATGGCTTCAATAAAATCCATCATTGAATACCTCCGGTATTAACCCATCGCAAGGAACTCAACTTCATTATCTATCTCAGCACTCATGGTCTCTTTGATGGTGAAGGTAGCAATAAAGGTGAGTGTCAGGTCCAAATAGATTTTGTCCTCGATAGAAAACAATCTCACCCAAGTAGGGTCATGCAGAAGACCCTTAACTTCTTGATGAATGCCAAATCGCCCCATAACATCCCAATCAATAGCCACATTTGGTCTAACGATTTTGGTGCTCTTGTAGTTATGGTAAATTGGTCGATGCTCGGCCCTTATATTTACAGGATAACAGATCGCCCCCTTACTACTACTAGCCTCATCATCATGGCATCTTTTCTAAGCAACAGTCTTTATCCGAGGCGTCTGGAGACACAAGAACAAAAGAACAAAACTGGATTATACCTTCTCGAGGTGATAAGTAAGATCATAGCCAACAATTTGCACACAAAACACTCTCCCTTGTATGACAGATAATATGAAAGATAGAGCTACAATCTAAGGAGAAAATCACAAATTAGACTTAATTGGAACTACACGCCCAGCACACATGCCCATGCACGCCCAGCACATATGCCCAAACACACCCAATATACATGCCCATACACGCCCGTGTATTCGGATCACATATTCCCACCACAATTAAAAAATACACACCTTACAACAACGGCCGTGTAAGATCAATCATGTAACAATCTCAGCACAAAAATCCATTCCTTACACAATTTTCATGCAAATGACATCTAAAAATCAACACAAATTACTCCAAAGGTAGAAACCCTAGGTTTGTGTCCAAAAGCAGAAAATCATCATGAATTCCACACAAAAGCATGACAGAACTCGAAGTAAGTAAGATAAATCATTAAAAATGAACAAATCATACAAAGGCCCCTTGATTAGAACACATGGAAAGTGTTCTTTGGTTCAACATTGCAAGGAAAATAAAGAGAGTTGAGAAGAGAAAGTAGAGATCCATACCTTAACTTTTGAATTTGGAGGAATAGGTGCAAAAATCGCAAGAAGAATTAGTGGGAGTGAAAAGAGATGATTATGAACACGAAGGAGTGAAAAAGAATGAAGAGAGATGAATGGATCTTGCTGCTCACACCAATTAAACTCTAACGGCCGTATGGTTTAAGATTTACACGGCCGCACACATGGCCATGTTACACTCTTGTGCCTTAAGCCATGCCTCCTAGGTGTGTAACCCTCTGTGAATTTTTTTTAGACTCCATGCATGGTCAAATACATGGGCATGTAAAACGCCTGTGCAAAAATTTCTAGTATACACGCCCTATGGTACACGGCCGTGTATGTAGAGCGTGTAACCCTCTATGTATGAAAACTGCCTTTACACGGTCGTGTAAAATAAGAATATGTGGTCGTGTATCTCCGTTAAAGCATAGTACTCACCTCCGTTGAGTGTTCTAACCTTTCCAAACTTGTTGAAACATAATTCTCATGTCATCCTCAAGATCAATAACACAAGTATCGCCCTGTCAAGTCATTTAACAACAAAAAACAAAAATAGAATGGATGGTTATGATGAAAGAAAAAATTACCTAAAAACTACATAGGTTGCCTCCTATCAAGTGCTTTTGGTTAATGTCGTTTGCTCGACGGAGTGAGATTACACCTGATTAATTCACAAGAGGGTGGAGTCTAAACTCCTTTTGGCCTTCTTTTTCTCCTTGAGTCTCAAAATATAACTTCAATCGTTGCCCATTTACCTTGAAGGTGTGTCCATTTGGGTGTTCTAATTCCACCGCTCCATGAGGGGAGACTTTTATCACCTTAAACGGCCTAGACCACTTCGATCTCAACTTACTTGGAAAAGCTTCAGTCGTGAATTGAGTAAAAGAACATGATCTCCCTCATGGAATTGTTTCGGATGATGAATCCGCATGTCATGATACCTCTTCATCTCCTCCTTATAAACTTGCATGTTGTCATAAGCCATTGCACGCCATTCATCAAGTTCATTCAGCTGAAACGTCCTCTTCTTACGAGTGGCCTTTCCCAGATCTTCCTCTTTATCAAGCTTCTTTTCCTTACCTTATGTAATGGCTTGTTTTTATTCAGCAACCTTGTCTTGTCTAATCTTAACCTCTTATTCTTGCACAACCCCTAGCACTCCAATGGTGTCAAAATGTAATTCCCTTCCACTCCTAAGGGTCACTGCCTTCACCTACTCCCTTGGATTAGGTTCTATGTTCCCAAGTAAGGACCCTTGTGGTCTCTCTGATAACAGTTTTGCAATCTGACCCACTTGGTTTTCTAGATTGGGAATGGAAGCTTCGTGATTTCTTAAAGCAGTATCTATTGCTTGCTGGCACTACTCTGAGGTTTAAATGAATTTGGAAATCATATCCTCCAGGTTGGTATTCTTTTCAGTAAAAGGTGGTGGAGGAAGCCTTTGGAATCCAGGTGCAAGTGCATTACCTCAATGAATTAGTGGATTGCTCCATGAGAAATTAGGGTGATTGCGCCAGCCTGGATTATATGTGTTGTTGTAAGGGTTATTCTAACATAATCATGAGCCACTAATGCGGTTGATTTCTCAGTTGGAAAATATTGGGGTGACTCAGACATTGCCATCCCATCAACCTTTTTTGCTAAAGCATCAACCTTTGTACAAGGGTGGTCATCATTTCAACTTCATAGATCCTTGCTGCTCTTTGCCTTGTCCTGCCATTACTCCATTGATGGTTATTCTTCACCATGTTTTCAAACAGTTGTAGAGACTCCTAAGGAGTTTTCACATTAAGTGTACCACCGGCAGCAGCATCAATGGTTTGTCGCATTGGATAATCAAGCCCGTTATAGAAGGTGGAGACTTGTAACCAATTGGGCATTTGATGATGTGGGCACCACCTGAGCAATTTCTTAAACCTTAACCAAGATTCATGGAGGGGCTCATTATCCATCTAAGTAAACGATGTGATATCATTTCTTAGTTTGGTAGTTTTGGAAGGCAGGAAGTAGTAGTCCAATAATGTTTCCGCCAACTGAGCCCAAGTTGTGATGGAGTTCCAATTTGAAGAGCTGAACCACTACCTTGCTTTTCCCCTCAATGTGAAAGGAAAAAGATGCAACTTCAAAGCTTCATTTGTCACCCTGTTCTGTTTAACTGTTTTACAGATGTCTAGAAACATTTGGATGTGAGCATGGGGGTCCTCATCAGGTAAACCATCGAATTGGCATTGATTATGGATCATGTTCATTGTAGAAGCCTTGACTTCAAAATTATTGGCCTCTATTGCAGGTCTTATTATACAAGAGCCCATGTTATCCAAATTCGGTCTAGCATACTCAACCATCGTTTGGCGTTGATCTACCATTGCTGCAACTGAATTCTCACCCTCACTATACTGCAATTCCTCTTCACCTAATTGCTGATTTTCAAATATTGTATTTCCCACAGCTTGTTCAAAGGCACTCCTCAACCTTCGTCTAAATATTCGCTCAATCTCTGGGTTAAAAGCAAGAATTTTGGATGAAGAGCTCCTTGTCATAAACTACAAAGAAAATCAAGGAAATACAAAAGAGTGAATGTAACACAAAAAGTACTAAAGAATAAATGGTTAAAGTAGTTAGTGTTGAGCTTTCTTAATATCACCAATCCCTAGCAACGGCACCAAAAACTTGTTGATGACCGTAATCACACAAATTTAAAAATCCCTTTTCTACGACTCTTTGTTACGATCAAATAGGCAAGTGCACCTATTGATTGTAATAATATAGAATTGTGTTCAGGTATCGTTTCCTAAAGGATCACCAAGTACCAATAACAACTCTAAACTAACTATCTAACAACACAAATTTGAGAGATTCAGATTAAATTAAAAACACTTAACAAAACCTATAGCAATTAAAACTAACACAATAACTTGATTACTAAATTCGATAATTAAGAGCATACCCTATCCTTACTACTACTCTAATTTTCATGTAACTTCACCCTTTCAACAAATTAGTTAACGAGCGATGGTTATCTCTAAACCGCGGAGTATCTAACACTAAGCCAATATTCCTTCTAGATTTATTAGCTCCTAACCTTAATCGTATTAATAAAGATCCCTCTTTTATAAAAATCAATTAGGATTGCATTAACACTCTTGAACCCTCCATCAGGTCGAATTATCTAATTTAACCTAATATGGAAAATTCATGTTCTCTATCCCTAGATTACATACAAATTCCTTTATTCATGAATGATCTATTGAAACAAGAGATTTTCTAATCAACTTCTAAGAAATCAATACAAACTCAATGCTGACCATACATCAAATTAGCAATACTAAATGAACAACACGAATAAATTTAGAGAATTCCACTAGTCATTAACTATGCAATCAATCCAATGTTACATGACAATAAAGGTTCATAAGGTTCGGGTATGAAATAATTTAGCCACTCATGGTTTTCAATTTACAAATCAATGAAGATGAAAAACCCGTGTGCATAAACCCTTCGGAAGAGAAGGATGAATCGGTTGATGTTGCTTTTCCCTTAGATAAGCTTTCCCCATCTCTTCCTCTTCTTTCTTTCCTCATTTTTTCTATCTCCTTCAGGTTAGGAACTCCCTTCATCTGGAAAATGAAGAGATATATATATGGAAACCGAAAAATCCCCTAAAATGGCCAAACTTTTCCATATACATGGTCTCGACCCATGGTTATACACGGCCGTGCCTTGTAATAGTGTTTGAAATAATAAAAAACCCATGGCTAATAACACACGGCCGTGTACTTAAATCGTGTAAGCTTCTGTTAGTTTTTCAAGCCAAATACACGGCTATCCTTTGGAAATAAACGCTCGTGTACTTCCCCCGTTTCTTCCAAAAAGCATTTTTCTTCTTGTATTCTTCTCCGATCTTAATCCAGGTCGATATCTCCTCTCAAAATAGTGGTCCTTATCCCTGAAACTAAAATATTTCTCTTTTACGTATCAAAATTCTTCAAGATAACATCAACTTATTACACAAACAACTAGAATTCATCTAAAATACAAGTGTTAATTTATACTTATCAATTTTTTATTGTAATTTCCATTTAGAACCGACCACCTTAAAAGTGGCATAGTTGTAATTTTTGTCCATTTTCTAACCCTAGGGGTAGCAAGTATAAATACTTGCTTATAGTAGGGTTTGAGGAGGCCAAAATTTTCAAAACCGACATCACATTTTTAGGAGAGGGCTTAGTAGGGTTTGAATGTAAATTCGGAAGTGTGAAATAACTCTAATTGTGTAGAAAGAAGAAGTGTGAACTTTACTTATTTGTTTTTCGGAAATAGTGGGTGCAATTGAGCAATTTCTAGATTTGAGTTGTGTGGAAGATTTGGAAATTATTTGATTTTCAAACAAACATTAAGTTGAAGAAGTTAATGTATGGTTGTTTGAATTTGAAAATTACTTCTTACCAATTGTAGAAGGGTTGAAATTAGTGAAGTAGTTTGATTTTCAAATTTGAATTGTTGTTGCCTTATATAAGTTGCGGTTTGCTTTGGTGTTTTATAGTGGCATGGAAGTGTATACTTTGAAGTATTGTTTGTGGAGTTACGCTTACAAAAATAAAATAAAATTGTGGAGGTTGTTGCATCGTGGTTGTATGTGTATAAGTTGTGGTGTAAAAAGGAGTATTGAATTGTTGGCATTGTGTTTATATGTTGAGTGAAAATAATTATTATGTTGATGAGTTTGAACACAATCATGTCTAGTGAGATGTTTCATTATACTAATGTACTGCATCGGACCTTGACTACAGTTATTACTAAGGATGATGAACAAAGAGAAAATTTGTTCCATACTTCTTGTAGGGTACAAGGAAATTTATGTCTCCTTTAGTTGATGGTGGTAGTTGTACCAATGTGGTAGCAGCATCGTTAGTATCGAAACTAAAACTTGCTACTACTCTACATCCTGAACCGTATACATTTCATTGGCTTAGTGATCAGGGGAGTTTACATGTGACCCAAAGAGCTAGGGTACCATTCAGTGTAGGGGTTTGTTAAGTAGAACATTGATCTAATTTGTTGGCATGAAGATTGATCTATTCCAATTACGTTGTCTTGTTTTTTTGATGCTATAGACGTGGAGAAAGGTGATGTGCTCAAAACTAAGCCCAAGAACATGCAAATGAATCAAAGAAACAACCTCAACTCATACATATGAACCGGTTCAATTGGACTATGAAATTACATGCACCCTAATGGAAATTTGATAAAATCCAAAGGTTCAAAGATGTAATCAACAAACCAATAATGATAAACTTCACCAATTAACAATAATTACAAGTGAAATCCATGTGAAATACACCAAGATAACAAGATCCAAATTCTATGATTCTCCTCTTCTAACAATGACCAATTCACGTCACAAAATGATTCAAAAATTGATGATGATGACAAATGCTAAAACCATTCAATCTTATAACATGATAATTGATTACAAATGCAATCAAAATCTGACCAAGAACATCCAATTTAACCTTAGATATGACTCACAAGTGATGAAAAGGAAACACAACAAAGAAGGAGTTGATATTACTCACAATTGCACTTTGTTGCACTCGCCACAATTTCAAATTTTGGAAATTGAAATTGATAAGAGAAAATGGAACTAGGGAAACCCTAAGCCCTCTCACAAAAATGTGATGTCGATTCTAAAACTTTTGGCCTCGTCAAACCTTACTATAAGTAAGTATTTATACTTACTACCCCTAGGGTTAGAAAATGGACAAAAATTACAACTATGTCATTTTTAAGGTGGTCGGTCCTAAATGGAAATTACAATAAAAAAATGAAAGTGTCTTAAAAGAAAATACAACATAAAATAGTCCATAGAACAATTACAAAGTACAAAAATATCATAAATCTTCATTAGCCAATGCTTCGGAATAGAAACAATCGCAGTGGTTCTTTGATTGTAAATCTAAAGATGTCCCGTGGCCATCAACTAGTGTAGGACATATTGTCATCCCATGGAGAGTTCTTATTGCACCTATAAGATTATTTCTCAAATATTTATTAGATAAAAAGATATGATGTAAAAATATAAGCAATTTGGACCATCAACCAAATCTAGTTCTGAAGGTATAGGCGGTGCCGGAAAATTTCTCATCATCTCCTCCGGCTTCTGAAAGATTTGCCCTCAAATCTAGAGTAACAGTTTTGGAACTGAACCTGATGTTTCTGTTGACCTACTCTTCTGGCTACCAAATGCAGTGGAAGTAGTTCTAATCTATTCCTGAAACTGATGTACCTCAGATGGAGTCATTGGTGACAGAGCTATGCAAAACTCGCCCATACTGAACATGTAGGTGTTTCTAAACACATCATGTAACACTTGCTGATCAAACAACTAAGGTCCACCCAATAGAAAATGGAATGCATGCATAGGGATTACATTACACAGGATCTCATTATGATATTTCTGCCCAACATTCATAGGGACCTTCGCCTTTAGTGTAACATACATACTACCTCGATTATCTAGCCAATGTAAGTTATAAGGGCTAAGATGTAGAATAGTAAACAAATGTAATTTGCCTACTAGTGCAGTAGATATAACATTCGTGCAACCACCACTATCGATGATGAGTACACAAAGGTTACCTCTGATTCTACAAGAGGTGTGAAATATGTTCTCCCTCTGAATGTCTCTAGTATTAGGAGATATGGTTAGAGCCCTGCGTAACACATTAATAGGTAAATATTGTTCACCTGTACGCTCCTCATGTGTCTCCGCAGTCTGGTCATCATAATACTCCTACAGTACTGTTGGTAATTCTGTAGGTTCAGTCTGTTCATTTTCATCCTCAACATCTTCCCCAACGCCCTCCATAACAGTCATCACCTTCTTATTTGGACACTATGTTGCCATATGCCCAAATCCCATGCATTTAAAGCACTTGATCCGACGTGCCTTTCCACTAGTAGATCCGGGAACAATCTGTCTCACATCTGGCGCTATTACCTCTTTACCTTTCTTAGAGGGTAAATTTTTCCTAATAGTGTTTAGGGTAGTTTTATCTACTGCTCTCACTGTCTCACCTACCGCCTTTGTTCCCCTTGATCGACCGTTAGCTACTATGGGTATGATAATAGTGTTGGGCCTACTGCTTAGAGCCCTTAATAAGTTGGACCTCCTTTGCCTCTCCACTTTCAAGGCCAACTGAATAGCCTCATCAAGTGTACTATAGCATTGCAGCTCAACAACACACGCTATTTCATATTTTAAGCTCGAGATGAAGCGTGCTACGGTTTGTTCTGGAGGTTCAATGGATCCACATCTAATCATGAGGGTTTCAAATTCCTACACATAATCATCCACTGTCTTGCTTCCCTGCCTTAAAGTCTGCAGTTGCATAAACAGTTCCTATTTGTAGTGCATAGGAATGAATCTTTTTCTCAACACCCTTTTCATATCCCTCCATGTTTGAATCTCAGCCTCTCCATCTCTATGCTTGCTGATAATCAAATTCTTCCACCATAATGCAGCGTATCCTATAAATTCAATAGCAGCCAATCAAACTCTAGTATTATCATCGAGCTCATACATTTAAAGAGACCTTGAACCTTGTCTTCCCAATCCAAATAATCATCAACTGATCCCTTGCCATCATAAGAAGGCATCTACAGTTTCACATGCTTCAAGCCCCGAGGTGGCCTAAAACCCCTATTTTGATATGGATTAGCCCCAAAGTTGTCATCCCTTTCTTCCTTGTATGAATGATGGTCCTCACCCATCCTTCTATTCAGATTTCCATCTCCCACTACTCTATCTCTTTGAGGATTCTATGGAGCTACCCGAGGTGGTGCCTAATGGTTTGCCACTGGTGGTTGTGGTAATATCATTTTATCAATCCTAGTTGCCAGAGTAGCAACTATGGTAGTAAGATCTTGGGGCTGTTCTTCTAAAGTCCTCCTACCTGCAAGATTATGACCCTGACCTCCACCAACCTAACTATTGGCTTCATCTCCAATTCCCCCATTCATGCTATCATTTGACATAGTTGTAAACTCGATAGATTGAACCACAAGGACAATTTGAAGCAAAGGGTACACCTCATAATCACACTGCTTCTAATGCCACACAACAGCTACTACAAAAGAAGACACACAACTCCACTTAACTTCATTCAAGGCACATTTATACTCTTACAATCTACGTGTAGCACTTTTCTCCACAACAAAATCAACACATCACAGTGCAACACTTCTATAATCCACAAGATACTCACTTTACAACACAATTTCATGCCAAAATTACTCACACTGCTACTTACACAATGCACTTATTTCAAACAACAACAACAACACTCACGGTGTAGTACTTTACTCCATGGCAACAACAATAAAATGGAACCAAATATGGATACTTCTCCAAATGGCAAGCAATTGATTCCAACTAGTTAATGTTCAATTAAAGTGATTAATACACAATAACTCTATAACTAATGATTGATTTGAATTCAAAATAGTTTCCTAATTCTCCACGCAAATTAAACAAATTTTCCAAAGAAAATGACCCTTCCAATTCCGCAATGTCAAGGAAACAACATACACTAATTAACAATGCTTCAACTATTTAAATCCCAAATGATGGAATTCAATTCAAGAACTTCCCCTTCTTCCTCAAACAAATAAATCATGGCAAGGGTGAAGACAACAATTCAATTCAATTCAAGAACTTCCCCTTTCTTCCTCAACAAATAACTCACGGCAAGATGAAGGTAACAAAATTCAATTTTCCGAAATTCCACTTTCCTCAACGAATCACAATGATCATTTCCTTTTAATCAATCACGATCAACTCAAGAGGAAAAAGAAATCACAAATGCTCCACGTCTACATCAACAAGCAACAATCTTAACACCTTAACAACATAATTAATTACTTTAATTTCCACTTCTACAACTCGGTTCAAGATGGTAATACAACAACCCTTAATTTCCAAATTTAAATTGCAAGCAATCCCTTCTCACAACCTCAAGCTTTGATACCAAAAGGTGATATGCTCAAAATCAAGATTAAGCTAATTTGAAAGACAAACAAGCAATGTCAATTAAACTAGTCTCAATCACACGAACAATGGTGCCAAATCTCAATGTTTATAACCAATTCTTCCAACGAGAATATGATCAATCTTAAGTATCCAAATTAGATTGCTCTTATACCAAAAGATGATGTTCTCAAAAACCAAGCCCAAGCACATGCAAATGAATCAAAGAAATAACCTCAACTCACACATATGAACCGGTTCAATTGGACTATGAAATTGTGTGAACCTTAATGGAAATTTGATGAAATCCAAAGGTTCAAAGATGTAATCAACAAACCAATAATGATAAAATTCACCAATTAACAATAATTACAAGTGAAATCCATGTGAAATACACCAAGATAACAAGATCCAAATTCCGTGATTCTCCTCTTCCAATAATGACCAATTCACGTTACAAAATGATTCAAAAATTGATGATGATGACAAATGCTAAAACCATTCAATCTTATAACATGATAATTGATTACAAAAGCAATCAAAATCTAACTAAGAATATCCAATTCAACCCTAGATATGAGTCACTAGT
The DNA here is from genome assembly GCA_037954665.1 of Laguncularia racemosa. Taxonomy (NCBI): domain Eukaryota; kingdom Viridiplantae; phylum Streptophyta; class Magnoliopsida; order Myrtales; family Combretaceae; genus Laguncularia; species Laguncularia racemosa. The sequence continues at coordinate 34,909 of JBBMOL010000604.1, forward strand.
GATGAAAAGGAAACACAACAAAGAAAGAATTGATATTACTCACAATTTCCCTTTATTGCACTCGCCACAATTTCAACTCTTGGAAATTGAAATCGATAAGAGAAAATGGAACTAGGGCAACCCTAAGCCCTCTCATGAAAATGTGATGTCGATTATGAAAATTTTAGCCTCCTCAAACCTTACTATAAGCAAGTATTTATACTTGCTACCCCTAGGATTAGAAAATGGACAAAAATTATAACTATGCTACTTTTAAGGTAGCCGGTCCTAAATGGAAATTACAATAAAAAATGAAAGTGTCCCAAAAGAAAGTACAACATAAAATAGTCCATAAAACAATTATAAAGTACAAAAATATCATAAATCTTCATGAGTTAATGCTTTAGAATGGAAACAATCGTAGCGAGTCTTTGATTGTAAATCTGAAGATGTCCCGTGGCCATCAACTAATGTAGGATATATTGGCATCTCATGGAGAATTATTATTGTACCTATAAGATTATTTCTCAAATATTTATTAGATAAAAAAATATAAAGTAAAAATATAAGTGATTTGGATCATCAGCTAAATATAGTTCTAAAGGTATAGGTGGTGCCGGAAAATTTCTCATTAGTTACCAACAAATTGTACTTAGATATTACTCACTAAATACAATTCGTAAAAAAACCAAGGGTAAGATTGATATTACTCACAATCCACTCTAGTTGGTCTCGCCACAATTTCATTTAGAAATTGATAAGAGATCTGTTGCATGCAAGGATAACCCTCACGATAAAAAAGTGTTTGATTTCAAAAATGTCAAAAAGCTCCTCAAAAATCCTAGTTACCATGTATTTACACTTGCTCTAATTAAGGTAAAAATACCACAAAAATTACAAGGATGCCACTTAAGTGGCTGGTTTTTCAAAACACAAATTACAAATACAAAAATGGTCTTCAAGTGGCCTGTTCTTCAATTCAAGTGAACACATTGTGAATCATTGGTTGTGAGTTCAAGAATGTCCCCAATTTAATCCTTAGTGTGTTTTATTTGCCGTCTTGTAAAACCGAGAAATGTACCTACTGGAATGCATAACAATTTTATAAAAACAAAAGTAGATACTGATTCAACATCCTCAGGGTTTAGTGGCTCATAGAGGACCCCCATAGTTAGATTTTGTAAACCCTTGGCTCATGCTCTAGTGATTGGTCCTCTAGGAATTTGATTCCTATCAAGTCCAAAGACATGTAATTTATAACCTTCCCTTTTAATGGTGTAAACTTCCTAGAAGATTGATTTCTAAAATGTACCTTTTTCTTCCTTTCTAGAGTGTCTAGAGAATTGTCTTGCTCACATTTTGAATCATTGTCTACAATAACCTCCTCTAAATTACTATTGGGGTCAGGTTTTCCTTGCTCCTTCATATGAACAATTTCTTGTGATTTTTCTTGCTAGGGTTTAAGGACATAGAAGATTCTGTCTTAAAACTCAATGATTGTCTTATCTTTCTTTTTGGCTTTAGAAAGCATTGTGGAAGTTTAAGTTGACCTTTATGGTGCCATGTTCATGAATAGAGTTAGGGTTTAAGAGAGAGAGATTTGAGAGTAATAGAGAGAAAGAGAGAGTGTTCAAAGAGAGAAAAGAGGGAGTTTTGAATCTTTAATTAAACAAAAAAAAATTAAGGAAAGAGCTCCTGCATGTGTAGGTTGAACTAATTGGTTAAGAAGATATGATCCCTCTTTCTTTGAATTGAGTTTATCTAAAGTAACAAAAAATTATTAAGATGTGCCCTACACTTGCAATTGCAAGCACACCAATACAAGTGCGTGAATACTAAAACAATCCCACAAAGGCGTGATCAACAACAAACACTTGAACCCTAATTCACGTGGATTCAAATGGCAATGATGCTAAAATTGTGACTAGGATAAATAACAATTGTATAATATGTGAAGGACAATAATGAATTGAACCGAATTCCACTCAAATTAGACTTGAATCAAATATGAAAAAATAATAACCTTAATTCACGTGAAAGATAACAAGTAACATAACCAATTATATCTAGATATGATGCACTAGAAAACAATTGGTAGCAACTAGAGAAGGATTGATATTATTCACAATCTCCTCAAGTAAAACTTGCCACAATTGAAATTGAAATTGATAAGAGTTGGTTTGCATGCAAGGACTCTCCTCACGACAAGAAAAGGTGTATTTTCTCAAGTTCAAAAAGCTCCTTCTAAACCCTACTTAGTAAGTATTTATACTTGCTTCAATCAGGGTAAAAACAATAAAACCAAATTACAAATAAACCACTCAAATGACCGGTTCTCAAACACAACATTATAAGTACAAATAAGTCTTCAAATGGTCGGTTCTTCACTTTAATAGAACACATTGTGGATTGGTGGATGTAAGTCCAAGATTGTCCCACAATTGATCTTTAGTGCATTTTATTTGCCATCTTGTAAACCCAATAAGTGTACCTGTTGGAATGTACAACAGTTTTATATTAGAAAAGAAGATACTAAATCAACATCCTCAAGGTCTAATTATTCAAGGAGGACCCTCATTGCTAGATTTTGTAATCATTTGGCTCTTGCTCTAGTGATTAATCTTATAGGAATTTGATTCCTATCATCTCCTCAGGCCTTAGGAAGATTTTCTCTCAGATCTGATAGGTCTTCATGAATATCATCCGACAAATATGTTGATAGATTTGCAACATTAAAGGTAGTAGAGACACCATACTCTCTTGGCAATTCTATTCTGAGTTGATGCGTTTAACAACTCTAAAAGGTCCATCTGCTTTGGGTGATAGCTTCTATGACTTCATATGAGAAAACCTGTCTTTGTTGAGATTAATCTTGACTAGATCACCTGGATTATAAATTCTGGTTTTCCTGTTCTTGTTTCCTTAAAGTGTTTGTTGCTCCTATGTTTTCTGAAGACGTTTAGCTGTCTCCTGATGAAGTTTTTGAATCTCCTTAGCACTCTCAACTCCACCTAGGCTCTCTTCCTTTATTACTAGCCCTATGGAAGAGTAGAATTATAGCCATACACAACTTCAAAGGGAGACTTACTAGTTGAACTATAAGTAGACTTATTGTAAGCGAACTCGACAATAGGAAGACACAAATCCCAATCAATAAGATTCTTGCTAATTGTTACTCTTAGTATTATGCTAAGAGTATGATTAACAACTTCGGTCTAGTCGTTGGTCTGTAGGTGGCAAGAGGTACTATACATAAGTTCAGTATGAAGTCTTCTCCATAGTGTCTTTCAGAAGAAGTTAAGAAACTTAGTGTCTCTATCAGACACTAAACTATGTAGAATGCCATGTAATTTTACAATCTCTTGCACAAAAAGGTTAACTATAAAAAGTGCATCATCTGTTTTTTAACAAGGCACAAAATGGGGCATTTTGTTAAATCTATCAATAACCACCATAATATAATCATTTCCTCTTTGAGTCTTGGATAGACACAAAACAAAATCCATTCTGATATCAGTCTAGCGTTTAATAGGTATAGGTAAAGACATATATTCACCCCGAACCCCTTTCTTCCCTTTTGCTCTTTTGCAAACTCCACACCTTTCTAGCACCTTATGAACATCCCTTATCGTAACCCTCTAATAAAATTTTCATTTTAACATGGTTAGGGTTCTCTTCTCACCAAAGTGACCAGACAATCCTCCTACAAGTGCTTCCCTCACCAACAATTCCCTCACAAGCCCATAAGGTATACACAACTTTCCAGCTTTATATAAAAATCCACCAATCATGTAATATCCCTCAAATATCTTTCCCCCAAAACATTTCTCAATAATTGCTTTTAGATAATCATCATGTATATATTGTTCCTTCAGCTATTCAAATCCAAGCAGTTTCAATTGAAGAGAAGTGATAAGTACATACCTGCATGACAAAGCGTCAGCTACCATATTCTGGTTACCTTTCTTGTACTTAATCATAAATGCGAAACTCTCTAGAAACTCCACCTATTTGGCTTAGCAATTTGATAAATTTTGCTATCCCCTGAAATGTTTTAGTGACTCATGTTCTATATAGATAATGAATTCTTTTGGAAGGAGATAATACTGCCATGTCATTAATGCCCTCATTAAGGAATTGAATTCCTTATCATATATCGAGTAGTTCAAAGTTGCACCACTCAACTTCTCACTAAAGTAGGCAATAGGTCTCTTATCCTACATCAACACAGCACTAATTCCTATCCAAGAGGAATCACATTCTAATTTAAAAATCTTATCAAAATAAAGTAAATCCAATACTAGAGCACTAGTAAGTTTTACCTTTATCTCCTCAAAACTCTTTTGGGCCTTCTAACCCCAAATAAAAGAAACATTTTTCTCGGTCAGTTCAGTTAATGGACTGACAATGCTATTGAAGTTATAGACAAAGCGTCTATAGAATGAAGCTAGTTCATGGAAACTTTTTACCTCAACGACTGATTTTGGTGTTAGCCATTCTCTAATTGCCCTCACTTTCTCCTCATCAACCTTGACACCAAAACCAGATACAATAAATCTTAAAAAAGTTACCTTAGTTTGGTAGAAGGAACACTTCTAGAGATTTGCAAATAACTACTGTGCCCTCAAGACTGAAAATGCTCCACATGATTTTCTAAGCTTTTGTAGTATATTAGAATGTCATCAAAATAAACAACGGCAAATTTACCTAGAAACTCCTTTATTACATGATTCATTAATCTCATAAATGTACTAGGAGCATTACTCAAACCAAATGGCATAACCATCCATTCATACAGTCCATGGCATGTTTTAAATGCGGTCTTCCAATCATCTCCTTCTCTCATCCGAATTTGATGATATTCGCTTTTAAGGTCCACCTTGGAGAATACCTATACACTATAAAGTTCATCTAACAAATCATCAAGTGTAGGAATTAGATACCTGTATTTGATGATAATTTTGTTGATGGCTCAACTATCAATGCACATCCTCCAAATACCATCTTTCTTAAGGACAAGAAGGGTTGGAATAGCATAAGGACTAAGACTCTCTTTGACAAAACCTCGTTCTATTAGCTCATCTACATGATGTTTCAATTCCTTAGCCTCTTTGGGATTCATGCGATATGCAGGTCAATTTGGTAAAACTGACCTAGGCAAAAAGTCAATAGCATGCTCTATACCTCTCAGAGGTGGTAAACCTTCTGGTAAGTCGTCAGTAAAAAGATCACTGTACTCATTCAATACCTAAGATACCATAGGGGGTAGATGCTAACACCCCTCTATCTCTAAGGCATAATTTATCTGTAACAAGTATATTGGTCTCTCATCTGTTATGACCTCCTCCAACTCATACTGTCCCATCAATAAGATCATTTCCTTCCTAGTTTTCTTAACCTGTCTTGGAACCTCTAGGACCTCTAAAGGTTTACTAATCTGTCTCTGAACCTCTTAGACCTTTAAAGGTGACATCGGGTTCAATATGATACGTTTGCCTTCTTTTTAGAACATATAGGTATTTCTGAAGCCATCATGTAAAACCATCCTTTCATACAACCAAGGCCTGCCAAGTAATATAGAAGATGCACACTATCACGCCCCAAAGGGGGGCCTAGAAGCCTCTAGTAAATTATCATGGCACATGTGTACCCATTACATGATAATCGTCTTACGAGTCATAGATCGTAAGACTCTAAGTAAATAATTACATCTACAACAAGTTATAATACATATGATTAGATAATAAAATATCATTATGGAACCTGAATTCCATGGTCAACCATGATCTTAGAGAATCGATATCCCCTACCAATCAGTAAAATAGGATAATTCTTCAGTTCTCAACTTCAAAATCTATTCACATGGGGGTCTTAACATTTCATCTAAGTAAATCTATCCTTTACAAATCTTACTTCGTTGTTTTGGTCTCCCAAAACTCTTAACACTTCATATCTTAGCCTATCCCGCACTTTCGCTGTCGTCACCTGCATAAAGTCTGCGAAGGGGTGAGCACACCATGTCTCAGTAAATGGGATGGTAACACTTTCAATGCTACGTACACATACACAAACAAACTCAAATCAAACATTAGACATATGCTATATATATACATAAGAAAGTTCACGTGAAGTTACTAAACTAATGCTACATACACAAGCAAGCAAATTCAATTTAAAACATTAAACGTATGCTATACATGAACAACCATATGAATGCAACATCTCATGTGGTCTTCCGAAAACCAATGTGAAGTCTAGGGTTTACGCCCTCCTTGACCTTGGGTTAAGGATAAAGAAGCCACCATCAGTGCCTAGGTCATTACCCGATTTATTTATCTTATCATATGGTTAATTATGATAACTTATTAACTTAATAGTGAACGCTCATGTGCCTTTCTACACTAGACAGAGTAAAACCCTCAAGGATAGGTCGGACTCGGAACCGTCAAGGCGTGACAATTCCCTAATCACTTAGGTCGCACTTGGCGGAACAGCGATCCTCTTGATCACTTCCGACACATCCTATAGTAATGATGGCCTTCAATCTCATGCAATGTCTCCTGAAAATGCATGTCAGGTTTTTAAATTAGGTCCTCTTCCTTAATTAATTGATTTAAGGTGATCAAACAACATTTAGGATTGCAATCAATTATACCATAAAAGTAAACATCAAACATTCCATTCTACTCATCACAAGCAAGCACAAATCATGTTCTTCTTATCACTCATCACAACCAAGGATTATGCATGGGTTATCATACAGAATCGACACTAAACCTAAATCCCCATGGACATAGACCTATCCAGTTTTATAATGGATTAAATTATCTCGACACCTCTCTGTACCAGTTCTTTTAAATGTGAAACCGCTTGAGCCGACTTACGATCATCCGATCTAGCACCTCTGTGCCCATTTTCTCGAATGTCGAACTACTCAGGTTGGCTTACAGTCATTTCTAACACCTCTGTGTCATTTATATCACATGTTAAACCAACCACTCAGGGTTGATTTATACTAATCAACTTTGACACTTCTGTGCCATTGCACTTCTTAAGTGCTTTATCATTTTCACACTTTCGAGAGCCCACAAGTTCATCTCGTTTTCTCTTTCGATGTCCTCAAGACATTTGTATACGAGATATATATGTGTAAATACATATTTCTATCACATCTCTAATTAAGGACAGTTTACTAAACGCTTCCCCTTATGAACTTAAGAGAGTAAGAAAATATGGTCGTTGATTTGTAAAAATTAAGGTTGTACTCATGATTTGGTATGGTTATGTTCATGAGTGTGTTTCGTAATTAAAATAGGAAAATAAGTTTATTAAGTATATGTATACACATTCAGGAGCCATCTTTGACTTGTATACAAAATGATACTTATACACCCTATTCCAACTAAGCATACCTATTTGGTAGCTATAGAAGGAAAGCTAAGTTTCTATATTTTGGTTGATTTGGAAGAAAACAATCTATAAAACATGGGTTAGGCATATGGTCATAGTACTAGCGATATGGCGCTAGGTGCTATCATTTAGGTGATGACATCTAAACTTTCGGACCATCAATTACCCTATATTGCTCCTGACTTATTTCCTAGCTCATTACTTCCCATCACATAATGCAACAATAATCACATTAAATAGCAAATACAACAAACAACAATTTCACACACATAACATTCCATATACAACATAACATAGTAGCAAATCATTAAGTTTCCCACCCACTTGTTTAGGGTTGTTGTAGTCCTAGCCGAAGTCAAGCGATTCCAGTGGGTAACTCCTCTGTGTTCCTCTTGAAGTCAGTATCCTTCTGCAATGGTTTCTCAACCTAATCATAAAGTCGCATCTCCACCTGACTTTTGTAATCTTCTAGCACCCAATATATGTACTATGCTCATCTTGTGATTGATGACAAGGCGTGAAGTTTCCACCTTATGGAACTTTGGGCGAGCAAGATTCGAATGTTGAACTTCCTTCGAATCTGTGCTTCCAACACCATAAGTTGCTATGATCGATTGTCTGCTTTCCTTGCGTAGAAGTTGAGCAATAGAATGTCTTCGACTTGCTAAATTTAGAATTCCTTTTTCCACCTATGCAAGATATCCTTTGAAAGGACAATTGAAAATCTTACATTAGGGTATTTAGCAAAGAATGATCTTCTTCGACTTCCTTTGAACATTCCATTGTGGAATCCATCTCATTCCAACTATCTCTTAAGCCATTATCTTGGATATTGCTTGAATTATCCCCTTTACCATCTATACTATCATAGACACTTCTCTTGTCTATGAAGCATCTTTAAATCTTTTGTTTATCCAATTATCTTTAATATCTTCCAATGAACTACTTGTAGGATAACCCGCAGGATTTAGCAGTCCTTGAAGGTTTGTATCATCTTCTATCTTCTCTTCTTTGTTGGTGTTTCCACTTACAAGTTCCTCATACTTTCTACTGGTTTTCATCCTCACTCACACTTCCATCATACATATACCAACCTTTTCCACACACCACATGCACACCAACATACATATATTCTTATCCATTTACTCTACACATATTACACACTTCCCATATCCATACTTACATACCCACACCATACATTATCTCATACACTTACTCACATACTCCATATACATGTTACTCCATCAATATATGCCTACATACTTTGCACATACCACATTTGCCTTCCTTACCCATACATACATATTCATACTCCACACTTTCTATACGCATACAGTCCCCATACACCATATATCATCTTACACACACACAATTTGTATACACTACACCCTTATACACATCACACATCGTCTCTAACATATGCACATATCCTTAAACACTGTACACCATCAACCACACCTACACATACAAGCACCTCATTCACACACACCACACATCCCGCATACACTACATCACCTCATATACATGTGCGCACACACACTTGCATTACACACACATGGTTCCTCCTTCTTACACATACACACACTATCTCTTACACATGCGCATACCTTTGCATACGCTACATACCATCACTTACACTTACACACATCCACACATATACCTCCATTCACCCACACACATATAGCCTTCACCCGTACACACACGTCTTCACGCATTCTTACACACCTCACACACCTTTAATCACACATACACATATACACACTTTTCCATATACATCACACACATCCCTTCACACATACGCATACATGTATCTTCATTCCCGCACACACATACGCACCGTCCTCCACACACATCAAACACCACTAGCACGTACATACACACAAACTCTGCATACACCGCATACCACCAGCACATACATACATACGCTCGCACACACACCACACATCCCTACTCATATACATATATCTTGCTCTTCCTCCCATTTCCCTCTTCTTTCCTCCTTCGAAACACTACTGCTATAGTTGTTGATGGTCGTTGTTGCTGTTTTCGTCATAGTTGCTGCTGTTGTCATCCTCGTGGTCGCCGTCACTGCTATAGTTGTGGTCATGGTTGCTGCCATTGCTATGGTTGCTATTACCACTGTCATTGGCCTCCTCCCTCGTACACATACATACACACGCATTTGGTTGCAACAGGGCAACCCTTCCACTTCACGGGTTTCTTCTCAGATGTAGCTTGTGGGAGGTTGCTGCCATCCACGGTTGTCGTTGTTGCCGCTATCAAGGGCTGTTGCTACCGGAGCTGCCATCAAATGCTGCGGCCGCTGTTGTTGCCGAAGTTGCTGGCTCGAAGTCGTCACAGTTGCCATCGTTGCCATGGTTGTTGTTGCTGCTGTTGGAGGCCATCATTGCTGAGGGTCGGGGCTGTTATCATCATGGCCATCACGGATGCCGGCATGGTTACGGTTGTGCTGTTGCTGCTGTCGTTGGAGTTGTCATCGGACGTTGCTGTGGTTGTCATTCGAGATGCTGCCATCATTCTGGTCGTCACGGTCGTGGTGGCTGGTGTCAAGACCATTGTTGTAGCTACTAGATCGTCATCATGGTTGTTGCCATTTTCCTCCTCCCCTGTTTGCCGGAACCAAGCCGCTGTCACCGTTACCTCGCCATCGATTCCATTGCCATTGCTGCTACTGTTACAGTTGTGTGCTACTGTCATTGGGTAGCAGTTGTTATCGTCAGAGTTGCTGTCGTCGCTATTGTCATCCTCCTCGTCGTCGCCGTGGGATGTTATCATCACTGCTGGAGGCCGAGATGGAAAAAAGATAACGGAAGGGAAGAAGAAGACAGTCGGAATGAAGAAGAAAAGAGAAGAAAAAAACAAAGAAAAGGAAGAAAGAGGGAGTAGAATGGGAGAGAGAGAGGTAAGGGGCAAGGGGAAACCGGGTCTATTGAACTAGAAGAAAGAAAAGAAATAAAAGAAGGATGGGACTTTTTTTTCTGTGTTATATATATTTATATATTATATTATAATTATATTTTATTTAAAAATATCCCTATTTTAACGTTTTGCATGTGTACGGAAATACCTTTAAAAATTATATCTTTAACAATTTATTACAAAAATTTACATCTGGGTTAATTCGATTATTCCGAATATAAATTTTTACTCTAAATTTTAACATGAAATTCATATATTTATAATTTAAATTAATTTCATTATTCAACCGAATATTGCATAAAAATTATGTTTCGGATGATTTATTCTTTTAATTTAATTTACTCGAACTAAAGGACTTACGATTATTTTTATTTATCTATTTATAGGTTTATATTTGGATATTTTTCTATTAGTTCGCTTCTTAAATTTATTCAGTGATATATTTTATATAATTCAATTTGTTAAGTTCGTTATCTTCTTTTTCTTGCCTAAGATTATTGCTTCTAATTGTTTTATTTTTTAAAACCTATTATTTTCTCAAAATATTAAAATAATATCTATGCATTGCAACATTTGAATTTTTGTCATACATTTCTCGAAGTTTTTAATGTTGCGAAATTGTTCATTTCGCTACCGCGACCTAAAAGTACTTATTATTACATTTATTTTCTTTAATTTTCTATATAGTTTTTCAAAATTTTTAGGACTTTACACTCTCCCCTCCTTCAAGAAGTTTCGACCTCGAAACTTTTCCATACTCGCTTTCTATACCTTACGTTCATGGCTATAACTCCATGTCTTATCCTTGATTACGCTTACCTAGATACCATTAGCACAGAGTTGCCGAATCTGATTCCCATAACTCCTTTGGCCTTATACATCTCATGTGAATCTATGCATGTTGTATTTTGGTCTTGTAATACCACTCTTGCTACGTTATGTCTATTTGCCCATAACATACGTCACATGCATCACCTTATCTTTTTATCTTATTTGTGCATCCCATACGTACATACATGTATAATGATTTAGATCGGTGAAACCTAGATTTCTTACTCCACAAGTTGTGATGCGTATTATGATTTGACTACATTCTTCACATCAATCACTACTATCCTTATCATCATTTATGACATATTGATTTCCTTTCCTAACACTCATAAGCTTATCATTTGTATACAACCTCGTATATGTAATGAGATTGCTAAATTTTTGGAGTTCGTATGTTTGTATAGTTTAGTTTTGTCGGTCAATGTTCGGGCTATGGTAATGGGTGATATATGTTTGGATACCTACCTAATTTATGCCTCCTTTTTCCTCATTGTTTTAGTTGAGGTTATAATGTCGCTCTAACGCTATGGTTAGGATATTCCAGCTTCAGATTCTCACAATACAAAAGTGGTGTCGTGTTTTTCCTAAGGTACTTGTCCATAAGCTAGGGAACTCCATATCATCCAGTGAAGCTCTCTTCATGGTGGTCCTTCTATTGTGGAGCTTATCACTAAAGGGTTGTTCTTGTGTTTCCTTTCTATGCTACATGAGATCGATCCTGGAACTTGTGGGTTATGGGCCCACATACTGGCCTCGTTTACTTCCTGGAGTGTCATTACACCCAATGGTAGTGCCATCCTCAAAGCTCGATGGTTACATCTCGTCCTTCATTACGTTTCATAATATCCTCTACGTAGTTTCAAACGAAGATATATGATTTTTAGTTAGTGCATTTTGAGTAACTTAGAACTAAAAGAAACTCAAGAGTAACAAATATATATATGTATAGACTATTGTCTAAGTCTTTTATGATTTTATTCTTACAATCTACCCAGGTTCTACCCCATCTCACTGTTTGGTAGGTTGCTCCTATCTCTAACAACCTAGAGCTCTGATACCAAAAATCCTGTCACACCCTAAATGGGGGCCTAGAAGCCTCTAGTAAATTATCGTGGCACATGTGCACCCGTTATATGATAATCGTCTTACGAGTCAGAAATCGTAAGACTCTAAGTAAATAATCACATCTACAACAAGTTATAATACATCTGATTAGATAATAAAATATCATTACAGAACCTAAATCCCATGGTCAGCCATGATCTTAGAGAATCGGTATCCCCTACCAATAAGTAAAATAGGATAATTCTTAGGTTCTCAACTTCAAAATCTATTCACATGGGGGTCCTAACATTTCATCTAGGTAAATCTATCCTTCACAAATCTTACTTCGTTGTTTTGGTCTTCCAAAACTCTCAACACTTCATATCTTAACCCATCTCGCGATTCCGCTATCATCACCTCCATAAAGTTTGTGAGGGGGTGAGCACACTATGGCTCAGTGAATGGGATGGTAACACCTTCAATGCTACGTACACATATACAAACAAACTCAAATCAAACATTAGACATATGTTATATACATACATAAGAAAGTTCACGTCAAGTTACTAAGCTTATGTTATATACACAAGTAAGAAAAGTCAATTTAAAACATTAAACGTATGCTATGCATGAACAACCATATAAATACAGCATCTCACATAGTCTTCCGGTAACCAACGTGAAGTCTAGGGTTTATGCCCACCGTAAACTTGGGTTGGGGATTCTGAAGTCACAATCAGTGCCTAAGTCATTGGCCAGTTTATTTATCTTATTACTTAGTTAATTATGATATCTTATTAACTCAACAGTTAATGCTCCTGTACCTCTCTGCACCAGACGGAGCAAAACCCTCAAGGATAGGTCGGACTTGGAACCGTCAAGGCCTGACAATCCCTTAATCACTTATTTCACACTCGACGGAACAACGATCCTCTTGATCACTTCCGACGCATCCTATAGCAGTGATAGCCTTCAATCTCATGCAATGTCTCGTGAAAATGCATGTCAAGTTTTTAAATCAGGTCCTCTTCCTTAATTAATTGATTTAGGGTGATCAAACAACATTTACGATTGCAATCAATTATACCACAAAAGTAAACATCAAACATTCCATTTCACTCATCACAAGCAAGCACAAATCTTGTTCTTCTTATCACTCATCACAAGCAATGATTATGCATGGGTTATCACATAGAATCGACACTGAACCCAAATCCCCGTGGACATAAACCTATCTAGTTTTATAATGGATTAAATTATCTCGGCACCTCTCTGTGGCATTTCTTTTAAATGTCAAACCGCTTGGGTCGACTTACGATCATTTGATTTGGCACCTTTGTGCCCATTTTCTCGAATGCCAAATCATTCGAGTTGGCTTACAATCATTTTTGACACCTCTATGTCATTTATATCACATGTTAAACTAACCACTCGAGGTTGATTTACACTAATCATCTTTGACACCTCTATGCCATCGCACTTCTCAAGTGCTTTATCATTTTCACACTTTCGAGAGCTTACAAGTTCATCTCGTTTTCTCTTTCGATGTCCTCAAGACATTTAAATATGATCTATATATGTATATATACATATTTCTATCGCATCTCTAATTAAGGACAGTTTACTAAACACTTCCCCTTACGAACTTAAGAGAGTAAGAAAATATGGTCGTTGATTTGTAAAAACTAAGTTTGCACTCATGATTTGGTATGGTTATGTTCATGAGTGTGTTTCATAATTAAAATAGGAAAATAAGTTTGTTAAGTGTATATATACACATTCATGAGCCAACTCTGACATGTATACATAATGATACCTATACACCCTATTCCAACTAAGCATACCTATTCAGTAGCTACAGAAGGAAAGCTAAGTTTCTATATTTTGGTTGACTCGGAAGAAAACAATTTATAAACATGGGTTAGGCTTATGGTCATAGCACTAGCGATATGGTGCTAGGTGCTATCATTTAGGTGATGACATCTAAACTCTCGGATCATTCATTACCCTTTATTCCTCCTGACTTATTTCCTAACTCATTACTTCCCACCACATAACTCAACAATAATCACATTAAATAGCAAATACAATAAATAACAATTTCACACACATAGCATTCCACATACAACGCAACATAGTAGCATATCATTAAGTTTCAAAACTCACTTGTTTAAGGTTGTTGTAGTCCTAGTCAAAGTCGAGCGATTCTAATGGCTAACTCCTTTGCATTCCTCTTGAAGTCAATATCCTTCTACGATGCTTTCTCAACCCAATCATAAAGTCGCAACTCCACCTGACTTTGGTAATCTTCTAGCACCCAATATGTGTACTTTGCTTATCTTGTGATTGATGATAAGGCGTGAAGTTTCCTCCTTATGGAACTTTGGGCGAGCAAGATTCAAATGTTGAACTTCCTTCGAATCTGTGCTTCCAACACCTCAAGTTGCTATGATCGACTGTCTGCTTTCCTTACATAGAAGTTGAGCAATGGAATGTCTTGACTTGCCAAATTTAGAATTCCTTTTTCCACCTATGCAAGATATCCTTAGAAAGGACAACTGAAAATTTGACATTAGGGTATCTAGCAAAGAATGATCTTCCTTGACTTCCTTTGAACATTCTATTGTGGAATCTATCTCATTCCAACTATCTCCTAGGCCATTATCTTGGATATTGCTTGAATTATGCCCTTTACCATCTATACTATCATAGACAGTTCTCTTGTCTATGAAGCATTTTGAAGCTTTCGTTTAACCAATTGACTTTAATATCTTCCAATGAACTACTTATAGGATAACTCGTAAGATTTAGCAGTGCTTAAAGGTTTGTATCATCTTCTTTCTTCTCTTCTTTATTGATGTTTCCACCTATGAGTTCCTCATACTTTCTACTGGTTTTCATCCTTACTCACGCTTCCATCATACATATACCAACCTTTTCCACACACCACATGCACACCAACATACACATATTCTTATCCATTTTCTCTACGCATATTACACACTTCCCATATCCATACTTACATACCCACGCCATACATCATCTCATACACTTACTCACATACTCCATATACATCTTACACCATCAATATACGCCTATGTACTTTGCACATACCACATTTGCCTTCCTTATCCATATATACATATTCATACTCCAC
Organism: Laguncularia racemosa; assembly: GCA_037954665.1. NCBI lineage: Eukaryota > Viridiplantae > Streptophyta > Magnoliopsida > Myrtales > Combretaceae > Laguncularia > Laguncularia racemosa. Next base: position 50,270 of record JBBMOL010000604.1, read on the forward strand.
ACCTTCCATACGCATACACTCCCCACACACCATATATCATCTTACACACACACAATCTATATACACCACACCCTTATACACATCACACATCATCTCCAACACATACACACATCCTTACACACTGTACACCATCAACCACACCTACACATACACGTACCTCATTCACACACACATACATCCTGCATACACTACATCACGTCATACACATGTGCACACACTCACATGCATTACACATATATGGTTTCTCCTTTTTACACATACACATGCCCACATATACATCATACGCTATCTCTTACACATGCGCAAAGCCTTACACACATTACGTACCATCACTTACACTTACACACATCAGTACACACACCTCCATTCACCCACACACACACTCACACACACACACGGCCTTCACCCGTACACACGCATCCTCACGCATTCTTACACACCTCACACACCTTCTATCACACATACACATATACACACTTTTCCATATACATCACACACATCCCTACACATATACGCATACATATATCTTCATTCCCGCACACACATACGCACCTCCCTCCACACACATCAAACACCACTAGCACATACATACACACATACTCTGCATACACTGCAAACCACCAGCACATACATACATACGCTCACGCACACACCACACACACCTACTCATATACATATATCTTGCTCTTCCTCCCATTTCCCCCTTCTTTCCTCCTCTGGAACACTGCTGCTACAGTTGTTAATGGTCGCTGTTGTTGTTTCCGTCATAGTTGCTGTTGCTGTCGTCCTCATAGTCACCGTCACTGCTGTAGTTGTGGTCACGGTTACTGCCGTTGCTACGGTTGCTATTACCGCTGTCGTTGTCCTCCTCCCTCGCACACATACATACACACACATTCAGTTGCAACAGGGTAACCCTTCCACTTCACGGGTTTCTTCTCAAACGTAGCTCGTGGGAGGTTGCTGCCATCCATGGTTGTCGTTGTTACCGCTGTCAAGGGCTGTTGCCGTCGGAGTTGCCATGGAACGTCGCGGTCGCTGCTGTCGCCGGAGTTACTGGGTTAAAGTCGTCACAGTTGCCGTCGTCGCCACGATCATCGTTGCTGCTGTTGGAGGCTGTCATTGCTGAGCGTCGGGGCCACCGTCGTCATGGCAATTATGGACGCCGGCGTAGTTACTGTTGTGCCATTGCTGCTTTCGCTGGAGTTGCCGTTGGACGTTGCTGTGGTTGTCATCCGAGATGCTGCCATCATTCCAGTCTTCACGGTTGTGGTGGCTGGCGTCAGGACTGTTGTTGCAGCTGCTAGATCGTCATCATGGTTGTTGCCATTTTCCTCCTCCCTTATTCGCCGGAACCAAGTCGCTGTCACCGTTACCCCGCCATCGATGCCACCGCCGTTGCTGCCGTTGTTACACTTGTGTGCTTCTATCGTTGGGTGGCAGTTGTTGTCGTCAGAGTTGCTGCCGTCGCTGTTGTCGTCCTCCTTGTCGTCGCCGTCGGACGTTGTCATCACTGCTGGAGGCCGAGAAGGAAAAAAGATAACGGAAGGGAAGAAGAAGACAGCCGGAATGAAGAAGAAAAGAGAAGAACAAAAAGAAAAGGACGAAAGAGGGAGCAGAACGGGAGAGAGAGAGGCTAGGGGCGGGGGGTGCGAACTGGGTCCGTTGAGCTAGAAGAAAGAAAAGAAGGATGTGACGTTTTTTTTTTTTTTTCTGTGTTATTTATATTTATATATTATATTATAATTATAATTTATTTAAAAATACCCTTATTTTAATGTTTTGCATGCTTACAAAAATGCCTTTAAAATTATATTTTTAACAATTTATTACAAAATTTTACGTCTAGGTTAATTCGATTATTCTAAATATAAATTTTTACTCTAAATTTTAATATGAAATTCCTAAATTTATAATTTAAATTAATTTCATTATCCAATCGAATATTACATAAAAATTATATTTCGGATGATTTATTCTTTTAATTTAATTTATTCGAAATAAAGGACTTATGATTATTTTTATTTATCTATTTATAGGTCTATATTTGGATATTTTTCGATTAGTTCGCTTCCTAAATTTATTCAGTAATATATTTCATATAATTCAATTTGTTAAGTTCATTATCTTCTTTTCTTTGCCTAAGATTATTGCTTCTAATTGTTTTATTTTTCAAAACCTATTATTTTCTCAAAATATTAAAACAATATTTATGCGTCGCAACATTTGAATTTTTGTCGTACATTTCTCGAAGTTTTTAATGTTGTGAAATTGTTTCTCTCGCTACCGCGACCTAAAAGTCCTTATTATTCCATTTATTTTCTTTAATTTTCCATATAGTTTTTCAAAATTTTTAGGACTTTACACACACATCGGAAGAATGTCACATACAATTTCATCATGATATTTATTTTCTATATTGAAACGTACCTTAACCCTCTAGATAACATGGAGACTCCCTTACTCACTCAGCTAATATAATTTATAGGGTTTTGAACGTGGGGTAGTTACAAGTTTCAATTTCGATACTAATGATGCTGCCACGATATTAGTACAACTACCGCCATCAATAATAATAGCACATAAATTACCTTGTACCTTATAAGAAGTGTGAAACAAGTTTTCTCTCTGTTCATCATCAATGGTAGGAAATGAAGTCAAAGCTCGACGCACTACATTAGTAGATAAATACAAATCACCTCCCTCTTCATTATTGGCTTCATTTACAAATCCCCTATTTACAATAACATTAGACATAGCTGTCAAATTGATTTGTAGAGGTACAAAGACAATTCAAGGAAAGTGTAGTATATCTCACAATCACCCCTTTACAACAACCACTCTTTTACACCATAACAACAATCACTACTTCATGTCCTCTATCACTTCAAGACACAAAGTACACTCCACTTAAGCTTCACACACTTATGACACACTTACAATCACGGCAACAATGCAAGTAAAACCAATGATGAACACTTCTCTAAATGGCAAGTTAATGATTCCAACTAATCAAAGTGTGTTTAAAGGATCAATACATAATAACTTCCACGCTTAATGTTTGCTTTTGAAATTCAAAAATTAACCACAACACACACTCTTCTACACCACACACACTTCACCACTTCAGCACGCAACCACACAACACAAGCACCATGGCTTCACTCACATACCCATGGTGTAATACACAACCACGACTTCAATTCTCAACTACTACAATCATGGTGTAATACACTTCAACCACACACTCACTTCGCCAACATACACAACTCAACCATGGTGCAAGCTTGAATCACAACACACACATATGCTCCTAGTTCACGGCAATAACAACAATGGAACAATTAATGAAGGCTTCTCCAAATGGTAAGAAACAATTCAAAAATAGTCAAAAGTATTAAGATCAACAATATATAATAACTCTTAAACATAAAGTTTATTTTTGAATTCAAATTGTTTCCTAATTGTCTACAACAAGGATAGCAAATCTAAAAAAAAAAAAAACTACTCCAATTCTGAATTCTTGTAAAGGCAAGAATATTGCAATAATCAACACTATTCAAATGTTGAAATTCAAATTCCAAGACTTCCCCTTCTTCTACTCACAACCTAATCACGGCAAGGATGCAACACTCTACAAGACTTAAATTAAATATCAAGCAAGCAATTCAAGAACAAATTTAAGATAAGACTTCTAATTTCCCTTCACACAATCTAATTTTAGTCTTGAAAAATCGAGAACCCTAAATCTTAATTGTGATTCATGAAATTCCCTTCTCTAAACCTGGCTCTAATACCAAAAATGATGTTCTCAAAACCAAGTCCAAGCACAATCAAATGAATCAAAGAAAACAAACCCCAACTCACATACAAAATCGGTCCAATTAGAATGGAAATTGCATGAACCCTATTTGAATTTTAATGAAATCCAAAGGTCTAAATATGTAATCACAATCCAACAAGGCTAAACCTCAGCAAATAACAATAAAAAAAGTGAAATCCACGTGAATTATATCAAAAGAAAAGATCTAAAAAACCGTGATCTCAAATCCTTCCTACAATTCCAATTCATCCCACCAATGAAGAAGTAGATATTAAGTACTAAAGTAATCAACTCTAAACAAGATAATTGATCACAAATGCAATCAAAGATCTGACCAAAAAACTTTCAATTCAACCCTAGATATGACTCATTAGAGATGAAATGAAAAACAACAAAGAAAGAATTGATATGACTCACAATTTTCCCTTATTGCACTCGCCACAATTCCAATTCTTGGGATTGAAATTGATAAGAAAAAATAAACTAGGAAGAACCCTAATTCCCACACGTAAAGTGTATGTTTCAAATCTGCAAAATGGCCTCCTCAAACCTTACTATAAGAAAGTATTTATACTTGTCACCCTTAGGGTTAGAAAATGGACAAAAATTGCAACTATGCCACTTTTATGGTGGTCGATCCTAAATGGAAATTACGATCAAAATGAAAGTGTCCCAAAAGAAAATATAACATAAAATAGTCCAAATAACAATTACAAAATAAAAGAAAATAGTCTTCATCATGCGAGCTCTTCCATAGGATTCGTCGGCCCAACTCATCGCCGATTCAGATCGGTCCATGGATAACCCACAAGCTGAGTCTGAGTGAGTTTATCCATTGCTTTGTAAAGCATGATAAGTATTCCTATTGGAATATAAAATACATAAATAACATAAAAGATGTTAGTAAACGAATAATTCCAAGGTCGATTTGCTCAAAATGGGCCCTCATCACCAAGATTTGAAATCCTTTGGTTCTTGCCCTAATGATAAGTCTTGCTGGATTTTGATTCCTATCATCTCCTTGGGCCTCAAAAAGATTTATCCTCAAATTTGGCAAATTAAATGCAATAGAGACTTTGTTTTCTCCAAGCAATCCATCTGAAGAAGTATCTCTACAGAATCCCAATATCTGAAATACCACATGAGGTGATTGTTTTCTCTCCCTTATTTCCAAGATGTATCTCATTTGCAACATAAATAAGGACTCATTATCTACTGATGTCTCCCCTGTCTCAACCCATTCCATTGATTTTGTTTCCTCTTTTTCTAACTCATCTATATGTCGCTGATCTTCATGGTCTTCTAATGGTTGGTCCAACTGCTCATTGCTCTCTGAAACCTCTAAAGGTGAACACAACTGTCTCTAAACATTCCGGCTCTCTAATGATAGACTCATCTAACTCTGATCATCAGAATCCTCTAATGGTTTACTTAATTGCTTGTGAACCTCTAGTATCTTTGAAGGAGAACATAACTGACCCTGAACAGTTTGGTCCTCTAGTAGTCTGCTCATCTGACTATGATCATCAGGATCCTCTAAAGGTTGGCACATCTATGTCTGACAAATTTTATCCTCTAAAGGTTGGTTCGACTGCTCATGGCCCACTGATGGTCTATAGATTTGTTGCTGAACCCTTTTAACCTCTGAAGGCGACATCGAATTCAGAATAATTCGTTTTCCCTCCTTCTAGAATACATAAGTATTCTTGAAGCCATCATGTAAAACCCTCCTGTCATATAATCAAGGCCTGCCAAGCAATATATGGGATGTACACATAGGCAAAATATCACACTCAATCTCATTAAAGTATTTATCCCCTACATAGAGTGGTACCCTAACTCTTTGGGTCACATGCAAACTCTCCTCATCATTAAGCCAATGCAATGTATACGGTTCAAGATGTGGAGTAGTAACAAGTTTTAGTTTTGATACTAATGATGCTGCTACCACATTGGTACAACTACCACCATCAACTATAAGGACACATAAATTTCTTTGTACCTTACAAGAAGTATGAAACAAGTTTTCCCTTTGTTCGTCATCCTTAGTAGTAAATGGTCAATGTCCAGTGCAATACATTAACATAATGAAACATTTCACTAGACATGATTGTGCTCAAATCCAACAATATAATAATTATCTTCACACTTCCAAAGTTCAAGTACACAACTAAGCCACAAATGAAGTACACCCAACTACTTTCAAGTAGATAGAATTAAATTCAACAATAAGTGTTTAAGTAATTAGTTCAATAACTTTTACACTTTAATGATTTGTTTGAATTTTAAATTCCACTACTCAACCTTCCTTTTCTTGCCTTGATTTCACACTTCAAATAACCACAATGTGCAACACCTTACACTACACACAAGTATACAAATTCACAAGTGGCAATTCCCTTACACATTCACTCCGCCACATATACACATACAATCAACAATTTACTTATGGTGCACTATCTTCACCATAACTTACTTTACATTGCCACACTCCTTCACAATACAACTTCAGTTGGCCACTCACAATAACTCACTTCACACCGCCACTTATAAAGAAGGTAATAACAAATTCAGATTCCACTTTAAATGCAACCTCTTCTACAAATAGTAAGAAGCAAATTCCAATTCTAATAATCATTTACTCAACTATCTCAAAATAACTTCTTTCAACTTAAAAATGGTGTTTGAATTTGAAATAATTTCCTTTTCTCCACACTCTTCAAATTTGGAAATGATAGGAATAAAAATCCGACAAGACCTATCATTAGGGCAATAACTAAAGGATTTCAAATCTTGGCAATGAGGGCCCATTTTGAGCAGATCGACCCCAGAATTATTTATATATTAACCTCTTTTCTATTATTCTTTTATTGTATTTTCCAACAGGCACACTTATCCTATTTTATAGGGCAATGGACAAACTCTTGCAGACTCAGCTTATAGGTTATCCATTGACCGACTTGAACCGGCGATGAGTTAGGCCAATGGATCCTATAGAAGATCGGCATCATGAAGACCAATTTCTTTTATATATTTTTCATTTGCATAGACTATTTATGTTGTAATCATTTTGGGACACTTTTATTTCCTTATAATTTTCATTTAGGTCTAGCTACCTTAAAAGTGGCAAACTTGTAATTTTGACCACTTTCTAACCCTAGGAGTAGCAAGTATAAATACTTGCTTAAGAGAGGGTTTGAGGAGGCTTATTTTTGTAGAACAAACACTTCTTTTCATGTGAGAATTAGGGTTCTTTCCTTAGTTCCAAACTCTTATCAATCTCAACCCAAGAATTGGAATTGTGGCAAGAGCGACAAAGGCGAATTGTGAGTCATATCAATTCAATTTTGTTGTATGTTCATTTCTTCTCTAGTGAGTCATATCTAGGGTAGATTTGGATCTTTCATGGACCTATTTGTGGTTCATTTTTTCATGAACAACAATCTTGTATGATTGATTGTTTTATTGAGCACTTGGATTACATACTTCATTGTTATTGTTGGCGTGAACAAGTGATTGAAAGGGAAAGTGGATTTCATTGGTTTATTGCTTTCTTTAATCTGATTTCCATGGGACATTTCAATCCTTATTGTGGTTATTTGGTTAATTTTATCAATAGAGATTACAATTAAATCATTTGAACAACATTTTCCGTCAAAATCTTCAAAAGGTGTCACGAGAATTGCTTACTAGGTGGACCGGTTTTGTATTAGATTTGAGATTGTTTTCTTGAGTCTTTTTTATTGTGCTTCCAAGTGGGTTTAGGCACATCATCTTTTTGGTATCAGAGCTATATCATATTTGGATTCAAGATTGAACACATCATTGTTGTCGAATTGGTTCAAAAGCATTGAGATTTGATGCTAATGTTCATGAGATTGAAGCTAGTTTGAATGACATTGTCTAAGTGTCTTTCAATTTTGGTTTTTGTGTGCTTAAACTTAGTTTTAGGCACATCAGGAAATGGTAAAAGATAACCATAATTCCAAAATCATCAACACTCCATTCACTCTTCTTTGCTTTCAAAGTTCAAACTACAATTCCGAAATCATCAACTCTCCATTTGCTCTTCTTTTTTTTTTTTTTTTTTAATTTTCCACTTTTTCCAAATGATCACAAATCATCACAAAGAAACACTACTCTTCCTCATGGCAAGCTCAAAGACATCATGTTGTAATTCCTTTAATCAACATACACACACAACGCCACACATACATACCCTTCACTAATTTTTCAAAAACACAACTCCACACACATATACCTTTTATACACATTGCAGCACACACATACACACTCTTCCACACTTGAATTTCTCCACTTCTATATAAGTTTCAAACCGCAACTTTACACAAATAGGCAGCAATTAAAATTTGAAATTTAATCACTTCACTAATTGCAACCCTTCCACAATTGGTAAGAATTGATTTTCAAATTCAAACAAACACTCATTAACTCCTCTACTTAATTGTTGTGTTTGAATTCAAAGAGATTCCTTACTATCCACATAATGCAAATCTGGAAAATACACTCCTCCAATTCCGAATTGCACAAAGGATTCACAACAACACACTCCACAAGCTTCTTCAAACAACAAGTTAATCATGGTATGAATGGGCAATTTTCAGGTTTGAAAATTGTGAATTAATAACACACTTCTACTCTTCATCCCTTCTACGAGAATGATCAACCACAAGAAACTACAACAAGCCCTTCAATTCAACGTCAACAAGCAACAAATTCAATTCTCAATCAAGACAATTTTGCAACTCAATTCACAATACACAATGTCGGATCACAATATGAAGAACCCTAATTGAGCGTGATGATCAAGAAATCAACCAACACTTAATCCCTACTCTTAACTTGTGCTCTAATACCAAACGATGATGTGCTCAAAACCAAGTCCAAGCACAATCAAATGAATCAAAGAAGACAAACCTTAACTCATATACAAAATCGGTACAATTGGAATGGAAATTACGTGAACCCTATTGGAATTTTAAGGAAATCCAAAGGTCGAAATATGCAATCACAATCCAACAAGGTTAAACCTCAACAAATAACAATAAAAAATGTGAAATCCACGTGAATTATATCAAAAGAAAAGATCGAAAAAACCGTGATCTCAAATCCTTCCTACAATTCCAATTCACTCCACCAATGAAGATGTAGATATCAAGTACTAAAGTAATCAACTCTAAAAAAGATAATTGATCACAAATGCAATCAAAGATCTGACCAAGAAACTATCAATTCAACCCTAGATATGACTCATTAGAGATGAAATGAAAAACAACAAAGAAAGAATTGATATGACTCACAATTTTCCCTTGTTGCACTAGCCACAATTCCAATTCTTGAGATTGAAATTGGTAAGAGAAAATGAACTAGGAAGAACCCTAATTCCAACACATAAAGTGTATGTTTCAAATATGCGAAATGGCCTCCTCAAACCCTACTATAAGCAAGTATTTATACTTGCCACCCTTTGGGTTAGAAAATGGACAAAAATTATAACTATGTCACTTTAAAGGTGGCCGGTCCTAAATGGAAATTACGATCAAAATGGAAGTGTCCCAAAAGAAAATACAACATAAAATAGTCCAAATAACAATTACAAAATAAAAGAAAATAGTCTTCATCATGCGAGCTCTTCCATAGGATTCGTCGGCCCAACTCATCGCCGGTTCAGGTCGGACTATGGATAACCTACAAGCTGAGTCTGAGTGAGTTTGTCCATCGCCCTATAAAGCATGATAAGTATTCCTGTTGGAATATAAAATACATGAATAACATAAAAAGGTTAGTAAGCGAGTAATTCTAGAGTCGATTTGCTCAAAATGGGCCTTCATCGCCAAGATTTGAAATCCTTTGGTTCTTGCCCTAATGATAAGTTTTGTCGGATTTTGATTCCTATAATCTCCTCGGGCCTCAAAAAGATTTGTCCTCAAATCTGGCGGATCAAATGCAATAGAGACTTTGTTTTCTCCTAGCAATACATTTGAAGAAGTATCTTTGCAGAATCCCATTATCTGAAATACCACAAGACGTGATTGTTTTCTCTCCCCCATTTCTAAGATGTATCTCATCCGCAACATAAATAAGGACTCATTATCTACTGATGTCTCCCCTGTCTCAAGCCATCCCATTGATTTTGTTTCCTCTTTTTCTAACTCATCTATATGTCGCTGATCTTCATGGTCTTCTAATGGTTGGTCTAACTGCTCATTGCCCTCTGAAACCTCTAAAGATGAACACAACTGTCTCTGAACATTTCGGCTCTCTGATGATAGACTCATCTGACTCTGATCCTCAGAATCCTCCAATGGTTTACTTAACTGCTTGTGAACCTCTAGTATCTCTGAAGGAGAACATAACTGACCCTGAACAATTTGGTCCTCTAGTAGTCTGCTCATCTGACTATGATCATCAGGATCCTCTAAAGGTTGGCACATCTATGTCTGACAAATTTTATGCTCTAAAGGTTAGTTTGACTGCTCATAGCCCATTGATGGTCTACTGAATTGTTGCTGAACCCTTTGAACCTTTGAAGGCGACATCGGATTCAGAATAATTCGTTTTCCCTCCTTCTAGAATACATAAGTATTCTTGAAGCCATCATGTAAAACCCTCCTGTCATATAACTAAGGCCTACCAAGCAATATATGGGATGTATACGTAGGCAAAATATCACACTCAATCTCATCAAAGTATTTATCCCCTACACTGAATGGTACCCTAGCTCTTTGGGTCACATGCAAATTCCCCTGATCATTAAGCCAATGCAATGTATACGGTTTAAGATGTGGAGTAGTAGCAAGTTTTAGTTTTGATACTAACGATACTACTACCACATTGGTACAACTATCATCATCAACTATAAGGACACATAAATTTCCTTGTACCTTACAAGAAGTATGGAATAAGTTTTCCCTTTGTTTGTCATCCTTAGTAGTAAATGTAGTTAATGTCCAGCGCAATACATTAGCATAATGAAACATTTCACTAGACATGATTGTGCTCAAATCCAACAATACAATAATTATCTTCACACTTCCAAGGTTTAGGTACACATCCAAGCCACAAATCAAGTACACTCAACTACTTTCAAGTAGATTGAATTAAATTCAACAACAAGTGTTTAAGTAACTATTTCAATTACTTTTACACTTTAATGATTTGTTTGAATTTTAAATTCCACTACTCAACCATCCTTTTCTTGCCTTGATTTCACACTTCAAATAACCATAATGTGTAGCAACTTACACTACACACAAGTACACAAATTCACAAGTGGCAATTCCCTTACTTACACATTCACTCCACCACATATACACACACAATCAACAATTTACTTATGGTGCACTATCTTCACCAAAACTTACTTTACGTTGCAACACTCCTTCACAATACAACTCCAATTGGCCACTCACAACAACTCACTTCACACCGCCACTTATAAACAAGGCAACAACAAATTCAAATTCCACTTTAAATGCAACCTCTTTTACAAATTGTAAGAAGCAAATTCAAATTCAAATAATCATTTACTCAACTATCACACAATAACTTCTTCCAACTTAAAAATGGTGTTTGAATTTGAAATAATTTCCTTTTCTCCACACTCTTCAAATCTGGAAATGGTAAAAGACAACCACAATTCCAAAATCATCAACACTCCATTCACTCTTCTTTGCTTTCAAAATTCAAACTACAATTCCGAAATCATCAACTCTCCGTTTACTCTTTTTTTTTAATTTTCCACTTTTTCCAAGTGATCACAAATGATCACAAAGAAACACTCCTCCTCCTCACGGCAAGCTCAAAAATACTACTTTGCAATTCCTTCAGTCAACATACACACATAATGCTTCGCATATATACCTTTCACTAATTTTACAAAAACACAACTCCACACACATATAGCTTTTATACACGTTGCAGTACACACATACACACTCTTCAACACTTGAATTTCTCCACTTCTATACAAGTTTCAAACCGCAACTTTACATAAATAGGCAGCAATTCAAATTTGAAATTCAATCACTTCACTAATTGCAACCCTTCCACAATTGGTAAGAATTGATTTTCAAATTCAAACAAAAACTCATTAACTCTTCAACTTATTTGATGTGTTTGAATTCAAATAGATTCCTTACTATCCACACAATGCAAATCTGGAAAATACACTCCTCCAATTCCGAACTGCACAAAGGATTCACAATAACACACTCTACAAGCTTCTTCAAACAACAAGTTAATCACGGTATGAATGGGCAATTTTCAAGTTCGAAAATTGTGAATTAATAACACACTTATACTCTTCTTCCCTTCCACGAGAATGATCAACCACAAGAAGCTACAACAAGCCCTTCAATTCAACGTCAACAAGCAGCAAATTTAATTCTCAATCAAGAAAATTTCGCAACTCAATTCACAATACACAATGTCATATCACAATGTAAAGAACCCTAATTGAGCATGACGATCAAGAAATCAACCAACACTTAATCCCTTCTCTTAACTTGTGCTCTGATACCAAAATATGATGTGCTCAAAGCTAAGTCCAAGCACAATCAAATGAATCAAAGAAAAAAAACCCCAACTTATATATAAAACCGGTCCAATTGGAATGGAAATTATGTGAACCCTATTGGAATTTTAATGAAATCCAAAGGCCCAAATATGCAATCACAATCCAACAAGGTTAAACCTCAACAAATAACAATAAAACAAGTGAAATCCATGTGAATTATATCAAAAGAAAAGATCCAAAAAACCGTGATCTCAAATACTTCCTACAATTCCAATTCATGCCACCAATGAAGATGTAGATATCAAGTACTAAAGTAATCAACCCTAAACAAGATAATTGATCACAAATGCAATCAAAGATTTGACCAATAAACTTTCAATTCAACCTTAGATATGACTCACTGGAGATGAAATGAAAAACAATAAAGAAAGAATTGATATGACTCACAATTTCAATTCTTTGGATTGAAATTGATAAGAGAAAATGAACTAGGAAGAACCCTAATTCCCACACGTAAAGTGTATGTTTCAAATATGCAAAATGGCCTCCTCAAACCCTACTATAAGCAAGTATTTATACTTGCCACCCTTAGGGTTAGAAAATGGACAAAAATTACAACTATGCCACTTTTAAGGTGGTCGGTCCTAAATGGAAATTACGATCAAAATGAAAGTGTCCCAAAAGAAAATATAACATAAAATAGTCCAAATAAAAATTAAAAAATAAAAGAAAATAGTCTTCATCATGCGAGCTCTTCCATAGGATTCGTCGGCCTAACTCATCACTAGTTCAGGTCGGTTTATGGATAACCCACAAGCTGAGTTTGAGTGAGTTTATCCATCGCATTGTAAAGCATGATAAGTATTCCTGTTGGAATATAAAATACATGAATAAGATAAAAGAGGTTAGTAAATGAATAATTCCAAGGTCAATTTGCTCAAAATGGGCCCTCATCACCAAGATTCGAAATCCTTTGGTTCTTGTCCTAATGATAAGTCTTGTTGGATTTTGATTCCTATCAAAAAGCTATGATGTACCCTACACTTCTGATTGTAAGCACACGAATATAAGTGTGTGAACACAAAAAAAATTCCATAAAGGCATGATCAACAACAAACACTTGAACCCTAATTTACATGGATTCAAATGGCGATGATGCTAAAATTGTGACTAGGATAAATAGCAATTGTATAATATGTAAAGGACAACAATGAATTAAACTGAATTCCACTCAAATAAGACTTGAATCAAATATGAAAAAATAGGAACCCTAATTCACGTGAAAGATAACAAGTAACGCAACCAATTATATTCAGATATGACGCACTAGAAAATAATTGGTAAGAACTAGAGAAGGGTTGATATTACTCACAATCTCCTCAAGTAAAACTCACCACAATGTCTGATGAGATCCATGATGAGAGTCAAGCCGGAAGAAGGAATGTAGATCCTCTTGAAGTGCCGCCTGGACCGATCACAAGAAGTCGAGCGAAACGACTCAAGGAAGCACTTAACGGGTTAATAAAGGATGTCCATGAAGCCGGGAAGGATTGGGGCAATCATGAAGTTGGAATGGATTGGAACAACCATAGGAAGACCCTTGCTCTTATACAAGTCACACCGGACACGGGTTGAAGAGGGCGTGTACTTTCAAGGCACGGCCGTGTAGGACTCTCAAGATTGCCTAAAATCATACACGGCTGGATACACGGTTAAAAGGCACGGCCGTGTATGGAGTCAAGCAAATCCACAGAAAGATACACGGCTAAAGTACACGGGCGTGTATGTTGCCAGAAGTTGCACAGACAGATACACGGTCAAAGTACACGGGCGTGTATGTTGCCAGAAGTTGCACAGACATGTACACGGCCAAAGTACACGGTTGTATACACGGTCGTGTATCCCCTGTCGGCCAGCTTGTTCTGTTTCGCGTTTTTATGTCACTTAACTAAACTACGTCGTTTTGGACTTGTTTTTACACGAATTGTAACCCTAGTATAAAAGCTCCTAGGGTTTAGAACATTAGAGATAAGACATCATTGAACATTAAACACTTTTGAGAGGCACCTCCCTTGGTTCTTCAAGAACTTAATTCGAACTTATCGGATTGATTTCCGTGGCGTTCATCCCGACTTATCAATCGGTTTTCCATCCCGATTGTGGCGTCTTCACTTTTATACCAAGGTTCTTGTCTCACTTATAGACAACGGGTCGCGGTTTTCCACTTTAGGTGTTTGGGCTTCTTAGGCAACGAATTTCCGAACGTATTGGTATTGGGTTTCGTCACGAATTGGCGTGGTTCGTATCAGTTTGGTATCAGAGCTTAGGTTTGTCAAAACATCAAGTTCGATTGAGGAAGGTAATATCAAAAACCCAAACTCCAATCGTTCATATCAATTATCGTGTTCAATTCCGCAATATTAATTGTCTTTTGATAGTGTAGTATTTACTAGTCGATTGTAAAAAAAAAAAAAAAAGAGTAAAAATCACGACCAAAAAAAAAAAAGAAGAAGGGAAAAGAAAAGAAAAGAGAAACGTGATCAAAAGCCAAAAAAAAAAAAACAGAGACAAAAAAAAATTCGGATAGAAAAAATAGAGGAAAATTTTACGAACCCTAGAGTTGGTTTTGAATTCTACGGAAGGAAATTGATGTAGTTCGGGTTAGTTCCAGGAGAATTGAGAAGAGGAAATTGGTGAGTGAAATCATCGTTGTTTGTGAGAATACACGAGTGACTGTGTGCTATCATCATTTGAGCGAAACACGTAAGGGAGTGTATCGTGAGGTTTGATCATATATATATTTGTGTTGTACTAATCTTTTCTGTAGGAACTATGTCGAGACAACATTCTCCGGAAGGTGAGAGGGGAAGGTTTGATGCTAGGTTAGTAATTGAGGCGTTGAGGGGAGAAATGAAGAGGATGTTCCAAGAAGGAATGGAACAAATTCATGAGACGGTAGAGCAAAGACTAGAGCAATCCACAAACGTATTCCAAGGGCATAAGAGAGAGAGTCGTTCTAGGAGAGTACCGAGGGGTGGAGATGAAATGTCGGGTGATGACTTTGATGAGCCTTCTGTTGGGAGTTATAGAGGTTATAGTGGTCGGAATAGAGGGACTAGAGATTAGGAAGATAGAGGAGATAGGAATAGAGAGGATGATCAATTGAGTAGCATAAAGATGAAGATTCCTCCTTTCCAAGGGAAAAATGATCCCGAGGCGTATTTAGAATGGGAGAAAAAGGTGGAGATGGTGTTTGATTGTCACAACTATAGTGGGAGAAAGAAGGTGAAACTTGCTGCCATTGAATTTTCAGATTATGCTATAGTGTGGTGGGATCAATTAATGTTAAATAGAAGAAGGAGTGGCCAGCCACCTATTGAGTCTTGGGAAGAGATGAAAAGAGTGATGAGAAAGCGGTTTATACCTGCGTATTACTATCGTGAATTGCACAACAAGTTGCAAACTCTGAGGCAGGGAAGCCGAAGTGTAGATGGGTACTTCAAGGAGATGGAAGTCACTATGATTAGGGCGAATGTAGAAGAGGATAGAGAGGCTACAATGGCTAGATTCCTTGCTGGGTTGAATAGAGAAATCCAAAATGTGGTTGAATTGCAGCATTATGTAGAATTGGAGGATATGGTTCACATGGCTATAAAGGTTGAGAACCAGCATAAGCGAAAGGGTAGTAGTAGTGCACAATTTCAACAGGGTAATGGTTCATCCACTTGGAAGACTAATCAATGGAAGAAGGAAGAAAAGCCTTTACCTACCAAACCAAAAGGGGAGCTGAGGCAACCGGGTTCTACTCCTGGTAATCAAGGTAACCCTGAATCTTCTACTTCTAGAAATCGTGACATTAGATGCTTTAAATGTCAAGGTAGAGGCCATATTGCTAGTCAATGTCCAAATAGGTGTGTGATGATTTTACGTGATGATGGTGAGTATGAGACTGAGGGGGATAGTGAAGAAGATGATATGCCACCATTAGAGGATGTTAGTGATGATGAGGAGCCTGCAATGGGAAGGCTAGTGGCAGTAGTGAAGCGAGCGCTGAATGTGCAGGTGAAGGAAGAAGAGGAGGTGCAAAGAGAAAATATATTTCATACTAGATGTTATTTAGGAGATCACATTTGTAGTTTGATCATTGATGGAGGGAGTTGCACCAATGTAGTGTGCAATTTTTATGTTGAGAGGCTGGGGCTCAAAACTGTTAGACACCCTAGTCCATATAAATTGCAGTGGTTGAATGATAGTGGTGAGACTAAGGTGAGTAAGCAAGCCTTGATTGGTTTTCGCATTGGTAGGTATGAGGATGAGGTGTTATGCGATGTAGTGCCAATGCAAGCATGTCATGTGTTGTTGGGGAGGCCATGGCAATTTGATAGGAAGGTTGTTCATGATGGCTTTTCTAACAAGTATACGCTTGTTCACCAAGGAAAAACTTTTAACCTTAAACCTTTAACACCTAAACAAGTGTATGAGGACCAATTGCAGCTACAACAGTCTTTTGCAAAACATAAGGTGAGTGAAAAGCAGAGTGAGAGTGAGAGAGCAAAAGACAATGAGAAGAAAAAAAAATATAAAAGTCAAGATCAAAAGGAAAAGGAGAGGAATGCTGGAAAGAGTGTGAGAGGCCAAGTTGAAGGGGAATCAACTTTGGTGGTGAGTGAAAAGGAGAGGGCAGCCTTGCAAAAGGAGAGTTGTGTGGCAAGAGCGAGTGTAGTAAGGAGAGTGTTAGTGATGAGGCAACCTATGTTGTTGCTGGTTTTTAAGGAAACATGTTCGACTACTAACGACTTATCTAACTCTTTGCCTAGTGTGGTTGTGTCTCTTGTGCAGGACTTTGAAGATGTCTTTCCTGAGGAGATTCCAAAGGGATTACCACCTGTTCGAGGTATTGAGCACTAGATTGACCTTGTACCCGGAGCATCAATTCCAAACAAGCCATCTTACAGGAGCAATCCGGAGGAGACAAAGGAACTCCAAAGGCAGGTCGATGAATTAATGGAGAAGGGGTACGTGAGAGAGAGCATGAGTCCATGTGCAGTGCCGGTGATTTTGGTGCCTAAGAAGGATGGGACATGGAGAATGTGTGTTGACTGTCGCGCCATCAACAACATCATGGTAAAGTATCGTCATCCCATTCCTCGCTTAGATGATATGTTAGGTGAGTTACATGGGTCTAGTGTCTTTTCTAAAATTGATCTGAAAAGTGGATATCACCAAATTAGAATGAAAGAAGGTGATGAATGGAAGACTGCATTTAAGACAAAATATGGATTGTATGAGTGGTTAGTAATGCCTTTCGGGTTAACTAATGCACCTAGTACGTTTATGAGACTTATGAACCATGTTCTGAGGACATTTATTGGAAAATTTGTGGTTGTCTATTTTGATGAAATTCTTATTTACAGCAAAAATTTGGAAGATCATATGTCACACTTGAGGGATGTTTTAGAAGTGCTTCGACAGGAAAAATTATATGCTAACCTCAAGAAGTGCACTTTTTGCACAGACAAACTTGTGTTTCTTGGTTTTGTTGTTAGTGCACAGGGAATACAGGTTGGTGAAGAAAAGGTGCGTGCGATCCAAGAATGGCCTAGTCCAACCAATGTAAGTAATGTGCGGAGTTTCCATGGACTAGCGAGCTTTTACAGGAGATTTGTGAAGGATTTTAGCACCAATGCAGCACCACTTACTGAGGTGATTAAGAAGAACGTGGGGTTCAGTTGGGGAGAGCAACAAGAGAAGGCCTTTCAGACGCTTAAAAATAAGTTGACTCAAGCACCATTACTTGCTTTACCTAACTTTACTAAAACGTTTGAAATTGAATGTGATGCTTCAGGATTAGGTATTGGGGCAGTGCTTATGCAGGAGAGAAGACCGATTGCATTCTTTAGTGAGAAGCTAAGTGGGGCAACCTTGAATTACCCTACTTACGACAAAGAGCTATATGCATTGGTTCGAGCCTTGGAGACGTGGCAACACTACCTTTGGCCAAAAGAGTTCGTGATCCACATTGATCATGAATCCTTGAAGTATTTGAAGGGACAACACAAGCTGAACAAAAGGCATGCTCGTTGGGTGGAGTTTATTGAAACATTTCTATATGTCATCCACTACAAGCAAGGTAAAGAGAATGTAGTTGCTGATGCACTTTCAAGAAGGTATACTCTTATCTCTACTCTTAGTTCTAGACTGCTTAGTTTTGAGCACATTAAGGAATTATATGCTGCTGATCGAGATTTTTGTGAGGAGTATGTGCAATGTGAGAAGAGTGGGCATGGAAAATTTTATAAACATGATGGATTCTTGTTTAGGGAGAGTAAACTGTGCATTCCAATGTGTTCTTTAAGAGAATTACTTGTCAGGGAGTCTCATGGAGGAGGTTTAATGGGACACTTTTGAGTAGCAAAAACATTAGGGATATTGCAGGAACACTTCTATTGGCCTCACATGAAACGAGATGTTGAGAGAATTTGTGAGCGATGTGTCACATGTAAGCAAGCGAAATCTAGAGTCCAACCTCAAGGACTTTACACCCCACTTCCCATTCCTCATGAGCCTTGGGTAGATATTTCTATGGATTTTGCGTTAGGATTACCCAGGTCTAGACATGGCCGGGATTCTGTTTTTGTAGTTGTTGATAGGTGATAGAGCCATTTTATACTCAATCTTTATAGTATAAATTGTGTTAAATTATTATTGATTTTATAGAAATCATAAGGAAATGGTACTTTAATTCTATCATCGTGATAAATCAGGTTAAATGGAGTCAAGGATGCTAATTCAAGTATTTTAGAGAAGTCATCTACAACTTGGATCAAGACAAGAAATTACACCACCGGAGGAAGCACGGTTTGAGGCACGGCCAAGGTTCAAACCGTGTTACACACTGGACAAGAAGGCAAAAATGAGGACTTTAAACAGAGAGAGACACGGCTTAAGGCACGGCCGTGGTGGAACCCGTGGGATAAACCGTGCTTGAAGTCGTGGTGGAAGATAGATGTGTCAAGGAGAAGAAAGTGTGGAACATCAACCAGATGAAGACACGGCTTGAAATCTAGCCGTGGTTGTAACCGTGCTACACACTGGACACGGATGAAGACTTGAAGATTATGCACAGACGAAGGCACGGCTTGAAATCTGGCCGTGTGTGTAACCGTGGTTCACACTGGGCGCGGTTGAAGACTTGAAGAATATGCACAGAGGATGGCACGGCTTAACCCACGGCCGTGTGGTGGGGCGTGCCAGGCAGACGTATCTTCACTTCTCGAAATCTACTTGAAAAAGGAAAGATATTTTCGTATCTTGCTAGCAGAAGATCACATGTTATCCATCTAATAGTATAAATAGAGCCAACCCTAGAGGGTTAGGACAACTTTTGATCTCGGAATCTTGGATCTTGGAGAAGGAAACGCGGAGGCAGAGCAAGCAACCAGGTTCATTATGTTCCTATCTTTTATTTTCGTTTTATTGATGAACATGAGTAGCTAAGCTACTTTTCTAGCCAAAGGGTCATAGATGTTTAATTCTCCACGAATTGTGAGGTCTAATTGACTTGTATTTATTCTATTCTTTGCTTTCGGGTATTCATATATCTTCTGATCGATTTGTCATTATTATCTTTGTTGATTGGTATGAATAGAGCTCTTCTACTCAATTAGCAAGTTAATATATTGTCAACTAGCACGTCAAATCCGTAATTGTTTGATTGTTCTAGTCTTAGGGATGCAATAACATGTTTGGTTATAAAAGAGATGATCGAATTCATGTTATGGAGGTGTGTGATCATGTTTAAATAGGTTATCTTATAATCTACTGGCATGAATTGGTAGTCTCTCTAGATCTTAATGTTATTGATAGATTAAATGCTAAGCGCTTGTCTAAGGGTTGTTTAATCAATAAGAGAAATAATTCAAAGCGCTTGTCCGAGGTTATCGAGGAAGTAAGGAGAGATAGGTTGTTAGAGCTTGTTAATAACCATAACCAATTTATCTAGAACAAGAATAGAGAACATTTGCATCGATGATCAATTCCTAAAATTAAACCATCTTGATTCCTTTGGCTAGGCTTTTTACCAATATCTGATTTTCTTACCTTGTTTTACTTTATTTGATTCACAAACCAAACCCCCCCATTTTCCTTTTTCTTATTGTTCTCTTTGAATAGAAATATCTTTACCAATCCCTGTGGATTCGACCCTACTCACCACTATATGCAAATCATATAATTGTCTAGGAGTAGGTTTTATTTTTGTTGGATTCGACACCCATCAAATTTTGGCGCCGTTGCCGGGGATTGGTGTCAAATTTATTTCTATTCTTGTATGACTCGTTCTTCTCAGATAGGTGAACTAACTTATAATCCGGAGATTGAGAAGACTCTAAAGAGGCTGCGACAAGAAGCTAGATCATCCCCCGGACCGAACTTAGTATCGAACTTGTCTGATTCATCCCTTGATTCTGAAAAAGAGGACGACATGGCAAATCTCAAGAGAACCTTAAGGGAGTTGGCTGCACCGGATGTGAATCAACAACCACTTTGTATTCACTACCCCGAACTAGCCGTGGAATTTGAATTGAAATCTGGGTTGATACATCTGCTACCTACATTTCATGGTCTTGAGAATGAAGATCCTCATAAGCATTTGAAAGAGTTCCATATAGTGTGTTCTAGTATGAGGCCGCAAGGAATAACTGACGATCAAATCAAGCTACGTGCTTTTCCATTTTCTTTAAGTACTAAAGCTAAAGATTGGTTGTTTTATTTGCCTCCAGGTTCTATCACCACTTGGACAGATATGGTAAGGCTCTTCTTGGACAAATTCTTCCCCGCATCTAGAGCCGCTGGTATAAGAAGAGAAATTTGTGGTATAAAACAAAGGGACACCGAGACTCTTCATGAGTATTGGGAAAGGTTCAAGCAACTGTGTGCAAGCTGCCCACAACATAGGATATCCGAACAACTCCTCATCCAATATCTCTACGAAGGCCTACTTCCGATGGAAAGAAAGATGATGGATGCTGCAAGTGGAGGCGCCATAGTAAACAAAACCCCTGGTCAAGCTAGGGAATTGATCTCCATTATGGCTGCTAATTCACAACAATTTGGGTATAGGCACGATACGTCTTCAAGGAAGGTAAATGAGGTAAGTGTGTCTAACCTTGAACATCAAATTTCTAATCTTACCTCCCTTGTGCAGCAGCTAGCTCTTGGAAATACCCAACAGGTGAAAGCTTGTGGAATTTGTGCTGCTCTTAGTCATCCGACCGACATGTGTCCCACATTGCAAGATGACAACCATGAACACGCCAATGCTGTAGGCGGATTCCCAGGACAGCCACAAAGGAAATATGATCCCTATTCAAACACTTACAATCCCGGATGGAGGGATCATCCTAACTTCCGATATGGCAATAACCCTCAACATGTCCAACAATTCCAGCCAAAGCCATCACACCACGTACCCCAAGCTCCTTCCACTTCAGGTATGCCCCTTGAGGATATTGTTAAGTCTCTAGCTGTGAATACCAAACAATTTCAGGAGGAAACAAAGAAAAGCATTCAAAACTTGGAGCATCAGGTAAGCCAACTTGCTTCAGCTATCAATAGGTTAGAAACTCAAGGTAAGTTACCTTCTCAAACTATTACAAACCCGAAGCAAAGCGTTAATGCAATTACCTTGAGAAGTGGAACAGAATTGCAGGGATCAAATAAGAAAGGAAATCCGTCTAATCTTGAGGAAGAGACTAAGAAAGAGACTTCGACTCCGTGCCAGCAGGATAACCAGATTAGCAAGTCTCTAGATGAGCCATCGAAGGTCACATTGATACCACCTCCTTTCCCCTCCAGATTAGCGAAATCCAAGAAGGAAGCGGAAGAAAAAGAGATTCTGGAAACGTTTCGTAAAGTCGAGGTAAATATTCCTTTACTTAATACAATTAAGCAAATACCTCGCTATGCTAGATTCCTCAAGGACTTATGCACTAACAAAAGGAAGCTGAAAGGCAATGAAAAGATTAGTGTGAGTGAAAATGTTTCAGCTATTATTCAGAAGAAGCTTCCTCCTAAATGTAAGGACCCAGGTATGTTCGCCATTCCTTGCAAAATAGGTAGCCTTGGAATCGCTAAAGCCATGTGTGATCTAGGAGCTTCTATCAATGTCATGCCTTTGTCTGTTTATCAACGTTTAAATGTTGGTCCTTTAAAGGAAACGGGTATTATTGTTCAACTTGCTGATAGGTCCAATGTTTATCCTGAGGGAGTTCTAGAGGATGTTTTAGTTCAAGTCAATGGGTTGGTTTTTCCTGCTGATTTTTATGTGCTTGACATGGACGATAGTGATTCTCATACTTCATCACTGATATTATTAGGGCGACCATTCCTTAAGACTTCTAAAACGAAAATCGATGTAAATGATGGCACCCTCACTATGGAGTTTGATGGTGAAGTGATTAAATTTCATATTTATGATGCCATGAAACACCCTAACGATATCTCCCCTGTTTTTGTTGTGGATGTTATTAACCCATCTCCTGTTTTTGTTGCGGATATTATTAACCCATCACCTCAGGCACCAAGGCTGGAATCTAAATCCTTATCCGAATATTTAGCCAGGAACGTCTAGCCAAAGACGTTAAAGAAAGGCGCTTCATGGGAGGCAACCCATGTAAAAAAAAAAAAAATTATTTTGCATTAGTTTTGGTTTGTTTTAGTTTTGTTTTGTTTTAGTTTAGTTTGATTTGATTTTAGTGTAGTTTTGAACTCTTTGGATCGGCTGCAGCAAGGATACATATCATTAGATGACACTTTCCAGAGCTTAAAGGGAGCACTCCAATACCAGGGAAGTACTTATATTTCCTCTCTCTTATTCTCTAATGTCCTTTGTGTTGTTAATTCCTCTTCAATTGTGCTGAATTAGGAACAGTGAGGACACTGTTCAAGCTAAGTGTGGGGGAGAGGATAATACAATATAGAGAATAGAGAAATAACTTATACTCTAAATGTTTGTCCTTAAGTAATTTTAAGCCAATTTTTTTCAAAATTATCATGAAATCTAGAGATTGTACTAAATGTTGTAATAAGCATCTACAAAATGTGAAATTAACTTGTTCAAATGTTTTACTCACCCACTGCTGTGATTAGAATACATGGTTAAAATTAAGTAGTGAAATCTTTAAGAAACAAATTTACCTTGTATTTAGCTTTAGAATTGGAAGTCTAAGAGTAAGTCGAGTCCTTAAGTGAAAAATAAACAAGTTTACTTCTAGGTTATATTAGCTACTGTATACTCTTTGAAGTTGTTTGTAAAGCAATCATAACACTTAGTGAAAAAAAAAAAAAGAAAGAAAGAAAGAAAGAATCAAGCATAGCCATTACTCCAATGATTCAACTAATTGAGTTAAGAGTATTCAAACTTGAATGTTAGAGTGAGGAAGAGTCCGTAGGGGTATCTTAAAACCCGGTCACTTGAGTGATGAGCTCGGGATGTTGCCGACTCAATGAACTCACTATAACGATAAGGGCGAAAAAGGTGAAAGTTCATGAAAAGAAGCGGGCAAAAACCCGTCAAAACAGATGCTTGAATAAATCAAAAGAACATGAATGTAAACATTCATTGAATAAAACAAAGATGTATAAAAGGGAGAATATCTAGCAAAGAGCTTATACTATATGCTTTTACTTATGTTGCAAGGATTATATGTTTGCTAATGTCCAATGAAGTTTAATTGGGTGTTTTTCTTTAGTGGATTAAGTATTTACTTTTGGAATAAAAATTCTTTTGCTAAACATGAAGATTAAAGTTTGTTTTGTTTAGATTAGCTATTGAATTTTGTCCAAAGTAATTTGATCACAGGAAACCAATTGGGTTGAAGTAGTAGACATTAAATTACAAGACATGAATTACAAATGAATAGATGCTTGGAATGATGAAAAGAAAGCTTGTATAATTTATGATAGATTTCTCAATTGATTTGATGCAATTGCTTGAGGACAAACAAGAGTTTAAGTGTAGGGGAATTTGATAGAGCCATTTTATACTCAATCTTTATAGTATAAATTGTGTTAAATTATTATTGATTTTATAGAAATCATAAGGAAATGGTACTTTAATTCTATCATCGTGATAAATCAGGTTAAATGGAGTCAAGGATGCTAATTCAAGTATTTTAGAGAAGTCATCTACAACTTGGATCAAGACAAGAAATTACACCACCGGAGGAAGCACGGTTTGAGGCACGACCAAGGTTCAAACCGTGTTACACACTAGACAAGAAGGCAAAAATGAGGACTTTAAACAGAGAGATACACGGCTTAAGGCACGGCTGTGGTGTAACCCGTGGGATAAACCGTGCTTGAAGCCGTGGTGGAAGATAGATGTGCCAAGGAGAAGAAAGTGTGGAACATCAACCAGATGAAGACACGGCTTGAAATCTAGCTGTGGTTGTAACCGTGCTACACACTGGACACAGATGAAGACTTGAAGATTATGCACAGACGAAGGCACGACTTGAAAACTGGCCGTGTGTGTAATCGTGGTTCACACTGGGCGCGGTTGAAGACTTGAAGAATATGCACAGAGGATGGCACGGCTTAACCCACGGCCGTGTGGTGGGGCATGCCAGGCAGACGTATCTTCACTTCTCGAAATCTACTTGAAAAAGGAAAGATATTTTCGTATCTTGCTAGCAAAAGATCACATGCTATCCATCTAATAGTATAAATAGAGCTAACCCTAGAGGGTTAGGACAACTTTTGATCTCGGAATCTTGGATCTTGAAGAAGGAAACGCGGAGGCAGAGCAAGCAACCGGGTTCATTATGTTCCTATCTTTTATTTTCGTTTTATTGATGAACATGAGTAGCTAAGCTACTTTTCTAGCCAAAGGGTCATAGATGTTTAATTCTCCATGAATTGTGAGGTCTAATTGACTTGTATTTATTCTATTCTTTGCTTTCGGGTATTCATATATCTTCTGATCGATTTGTCATTATTATCTTTGTTGATTGGTATGAATAGAGCTCTTCTACTCAATTAGCAAGTTAATATATTGTCAACTAGCACGTCAAATCCATAATTGTTTGATTGTTCTAGTCTTAGTGACGCAATAACATGTTTGGTTATAAAAGAGATGATCGAATTCATGTTATGGAGGTGTGTGATCATGTTTAAATAGGTTATCTTATAATCTACTGGCATGAATTGGTAGTCTCTCTAGATCTTAATGCTATTGATAGATTAAATCCTAAGCGCTTGTCTAAGGGTTGTTTAATCAATAAGAGAAATAATTCAAAGCGCTTGTCCGAGGTTATCGAGGAAGTAAGGAGAGATAGGTTGTTAGAGCTTGTTAATAACCATAACCAATTTATCTAGAACAAGAATAGAGAACATTTGCATCGATGATCAATTCCTAGAATTAAACCATCTTGATTCCTTTGGCTAGGCTTTTTACCAATATCTGATTTTCTTACCTTGTTTTACTTTATTTGATTCACAAACCAAACCCCCCCCATTTTCCTTTTTCTTATTGTTCTCTTTGAATAGAAATATCTTTACCAATCCCTGTGGATTCGACCCTACTCACCACTATATGCAAATCATATAATTGTCTAGGAGTAGGTTTTATTTTTGTTGGATTCGACACCCATCAATAGGTTTTCTAAAATGGCACATTTCATTCCTTGTCACAAAACGAATGATGCTTGTAATATTGCTAATTTATTCTTTAGGGAAGTTGTGCGGTTGCATGGTATGCCTAGAACAATTGTATCAGATAGGGATGCTAAGTTCTTAAGCTACTTTTGGAAGACTTTGTGGGATAAATTAGGAACTAAGTTATTGTTTTCTACTACTTGTCATCCACAGACTGATGGTCAAACTGAGGTAGTGAATCGAACTTTATCTACTTTGTTGAGGGCTGTAATTAAAAAGAATATTAAAAGTTAGGAGGATTGTTTGCTGCATGT
This sequence comes from Laguncularia racemosa, assembly GCA_037954665.1. Classification (NCBI taxonomy): domain Eukaryota; kingdom Viridiplantae; phylum Streptophyta; class Magnoliopsida; order Myrtales; family Combretaceae; genus Laguncularia; species Laguncularia racemosa. The sequence goes on from JBBMOL010000604.1 coordinate 76,602, forward strand.
TGAATTTGCTTATAACCGTACAGTGCATTCTGCCACTAAATTTTCTCCTTTCGAAATTGTGTATGGTTTTAATCCACTAACTCCTTTAGATTTATCACCTTTGCCTATTTCTGAGTATGTTAATTTAGATGGCAAGAAGAAGGCTGAATTTGTTCAACAGATCCATGAAAAGGCAAGGCTGAACATTGAGCAACGAACAGAGCAGTATGTGAAACAAGCAAACAAGGGTCGTCGACAAGCTGTTTTTGAACCTGGCGATTGGGTTTGGGTGCACATGCGCAAAGAGCGGTTTCCCATGCAGCGTCGATCTAAACTACTTCCTAGAGGCGATGGACCATTTCAAGTTCTTGAGCGCATCAACGACAATGCATACAAGATAGATTTGCCTGGTGAGTATCAAGTAAGTGCCACATTTAATGTTACTGATCTGAGTCCTTTTGATGTAGGTGACGATTTGAGGACAAATCCTTTTCAAGAGGAGGGGAATGATGAGATCCATGATGAGAGTTAAGCCGGAAGAAGGAATGTAGATCCTCTTGAAGTGCCGCCTGGACCGATCACAAGAAGTCAAGCGAAACGACTCAAGGAAGCACTTAACGGGTTGATAAAGGATGTCCATGAAGCCGGGAAGGATTGGGGCAATCATGAAGTTGGAATGGATTGGAACAACCATAGGAAGACCCTTGCTCTTATACAAGTCACACCGAACACGAGTTGAAGAGGGCGTGTACTTTCAAGGCACAGCCGTGTAGGACTCTCAAGATTGCCTAGAATCATACACGGCTAGATATAGGGTTAAAAGGCACGGCCGTGTATGGAGTCAAGCAAATCCATAGAAAGATACACGGCTAAAGTACACGGGCGTGTATGTTGCCAGAAGTTGCACAGACAGATACACGGTCAAAGTACACGGGCGTGTATGTTGCCAGAAGTTGCACAGACAAGTACACGGCCAAAGTACACGGGCGTGTACACAGGCCGTGTATCCCCTGTCGGCCAGCTTGTTCTGTTTCGCGTTTTTTTGTCACTTAACTAAACTACGTCGTTTTGGACTTGTTTTTACACGAATTGTAACCCTAGTATAAAAGCTCCTAGGGTTTAGAACATTAGAGATTAGACATCATTGAACATTAAACACTTTTGAGAGGCACCTCTCTTGGTTCTTCAAGAACTTAATTCGAACTTATCGGATTGATTTCCGTGGCGTTCATCCCGACTTATCAATCGGTTTTCCATCCCGATTGTGGCGTCTTCACTTTTATACCAAGGTTCTTGTCTCGCTTATAGACAACGGGTCGCGGTTTTCCACTTTAGGTGTTTGGGTGTCTTAGGCAACGAATTTCCGAACGTATTGGTATTGGGTTTCGTCACGAGTTGGCGTGGTTCGTATCAATTCCCATCACCAAGTTTAAGTAGACATAGGTGTGGGGCTCGTAGTGGTAGTTCCCATCACCAAGTTTAAGGAATATGGGATCATGGGTATGGGGCCTGTAGTGGTAGTTCTCATCACCAAGTCATGCTCCAATGTGTTAAGTGTGTTAAGGGGGTCATGAGTACCTTATTGTTTGTTTGTGGACATAAATTATATTAAGAAATGATTGTCTGTGTTTAAGTTCCTTATGATATGTGGATACTTGTTTATGTTTGTTTATGCGTATGTGTTTGTGTTATATGTAATGGGCATTAGCTTACTCTTTGATGAATAATTTTTAGATACAGGTGTTGAGGGAGATAAGAACCTAAAAGATGACTTGGGTTTAGATAAAAATATCGAGAGAGGAAGATGAAGAGTATCATTATTATTATAGTGATTAAGTTTTAGGAAAATTTTGATAATTTAATTATAACAGATAGTATCTTTTGAGAATGTTATTTTGGTGTTTAAAGACTTCTACTACGTTAGATTTTCAATATGGATTATGAGATATTTGAATTTTGAGGATGTATGAAATTTTTTATATAGGAGTTATGGGCTAAAATGTATCAAAGTTGTTTTAGAGCCTTAACGTGTTCTTGTGAGATAAGGACACATAGCAGGCAATAGCGCAACTTAACTTTTGGGTGTTACAAAACATATTTTACAGAAAGAAGACTGATGACTTAGGGAGGCAAGGCCTAAAAGGCTAGCCTAAATATCTAAGCCACCAACCTTGGTGGACAACCTATCTTCCACACCGCTAGCCTTGAGGACCAACTTAAAAAGTAAGCCATTAGCCTTTATGGCTATCCTAAGTGGGTCCACCACCGGTTCTTATGAGTCGAATCTTCCATCAATTGAATTTGCTAGTGACGTGATTTGATTCCCATCAAAATATCCTATTAAATTAATATTTTGACTTTTAGGATACCAAATTCCTAATTTTGTAGTGCAAGACATATATTTGAAAATTCTTTGATGGCCATTAAATGTGTTTCAATTAGATTTGTTTAAAATCTAGCATACACATAAATTGCAAATAATATGTCTAGTTTAGATGTAGTTAAATATAACAAAGATCCAATTAATGTTTTATAAAGTTTTTCATATACCTTATTACTTATGAAGTCAGGATCTAACCTTATTGAAGTTAGCATTTGAGTAACAACTCCCTTAACATTTTCAAATCCAAACTTTTTAAGTTGAATAAATATTCCTTAAGTAGTTTGCTTTATTTGTAATCTAAGAAAGAAGTTTAGCTCTCCCATTAAGGATATCTCAAATTTAACTTACATTAACTTTGAAATTCCTTGCAATATACTTCATTAATAGAACAAAAAATAATATCATCTAAATAAATTTGTACCACTAAGATACCTTCATAAAAAAGTTTTATAAAAATAGTTGTGTTAACTTTTCCTCATGAAAAATTGTTTTTGATTAAATTCACTTAATCTTTCGTACCAAGCTCTAGGAGCTTATTTTAAACCATAAAGAGCCTTTCGTAACTTAAAAACATAGTCATCTTTCAATGGATCTTCAAATCCTAGGGGTTGTTCTACAAATATTTCTTCTTTAATATATCCATCTAAAAAAGCACTTTTTTTACGTCCATTTCAAATAATTTTAAATCTTTGTAGCAAGCATAAACTAATAATAATATAATAACTTCTAATCTAGCCACAAGAGTATAAGTTTCATTGAAATCAACACCTTCTTCTTGTGAGTATCCTTATGCCACAAGCCTTGCTTTATTTCTAACTAACATACCTTTCTCATCAAGTTTATTTTTGAATACCCATTTTGTTCCAATAATGGAATTGTCCTTTGGTCTTGAAACTAGTGTTCATACCTAATTTCTTTGAAATTATGCTAATTCTTTTTGCATGGTATTAATCCAGTTACAGTCTATCAAAGCCTCATTCACGTTGTAAGGTTTAATGCTAGATGATAAAGCAAATTGATTTTCTATATCTTGAAACTTTGATTTTTTTTTTACTCCAAAATCTATTTTCCCAAGCACCTATTCTGGTGGATGATATGACTTAAATCTCCAAGGTTTAAAATATTTGATTATAAACTATTTAGGTTTAGTTGTACCTTTTGGCAAACTATCTAAGTGATTGTCTAACATATACCTTTTGTAGGAGTGTTTGTTAGACCGTCTACTCGATTGTTTAACATACCTTTTGTTTTAGGTTTCAAAGGTACTCTAGCAATATCTTGCAAACTTTGTTGATGATTTAAATATTTATCCTTATTCTTTTTATTTATTACATCATCACTATCATCTATGATCAGGTTATCAATAAACTTGACATTTATAGATTCTTCTACTAATTTAGTTACTTGATTAAAAATACAAAAAGCCATATTGGTTATTAAATAACTAAGAAAGATTCCTTGATTAGCTCTTTCATCAAATTTACTAAGATTTTTTCTGGATTTCTTAATGAAGCATTTAGTCCTAGATATGTGAAAAGATGACACATTATGCTTCCTACCTTTGTACATTTCATAAGCTATTTTTAGCATTAAGGGTCTCACATAAACATGATTAGAAATATAACAAGATGCAGAGATTGCTTCAACTTATAAATATTTAGGTGCATTACTTTCATTTAGCATACTTTGTGCTATTTCTTGTAAAATTTTATTTTTCCTTTCTACTACTCCATTTTGCTATGGAGAATTTGGAGCAGAAAAATTATGTTTTATGCCATTTTTCTCATAAAACTCAATAAAACTTTCCTTTTCAAATTCTTTACCACGATCAGTTCTTAAACTTATGATTGAAGAATCCTTTTCATTTTGAACTTGTTTTGGAAAAGTTTCAAAAACATCAAACATATCACTCTTGTTTCTAGGAAATAAAACTTATTTAAAATGTGAAAAGTCATCAACTATCACTAAACCATATTTATTAGCTCCTAAGCTTAAGGTTCTTGTTGGACCTAAAAAATCAAGATGTAGAAGTCCTAAGTATCTTCTTGTTGAAATAACACTTTTAGACTTATGAGATATTCAAACCATTTTATTTTTCAAGCAAGAACTACATTTAATATCTTTAATAGAAAATATTTTTGGTAATCCAATAGTAAGTTTATTTTTGAAAGCTTTTCTAGTTATGAAAAATTAACAAGTCTAAGTTTTCTTATGCCAAATAAAGCAATTATCATTTACTGTTAATAAACATCTTTCAAAATCTACTCTTGATGGTTAAAACATGTAAATATTTCTTTTTCGAAAAGCTTCAAACAATTTTTCTCCATTTTGATCAAAAGCTTCTACATTGTCTTTTAGAAAAATCATTTTATAACCTTTTGTCACAAAGTTGACTAATATTTAAGAGATTATGTTTCAAACCGCTTACTAGAGACACATTTTCAATTGTATTAGAGGGAAAGCCTACTGTACTAGTTGCTATTATTTTCCTCTACTATCATCATCAAACTTAACATAACCTTCATTTTTTCATTCTTTATTTGTGAACAGCGAAACATTTCCTGACATGTGTCGTAAGCACCCACTATTTTGGTACCACATTCCTTTTAGATTTGTTTTGTGTTCCTGCATTTACAAAAGAAATGATTAAACCCTTTTAGGAACTCAAATCAACTTGGGTCTACCAAAATTCAAGCTTATAGTGTTTTTATTTTTCACTTGTTCTTAGTTGAGCTTGTTATTTTTGTAATAACAAAAGTTTTCTATATATCCATACTTGTTGCAAAAATAGCACGCATAAGTGTTATATCTTACTGAACTTCTCTGATATGGATATGGTCTCCATTAATATTGATATGAGCTTACCATTCATAGATAATAATTATATGATTTGGTATAGATTTCATAATACCTTTTGTAATTCCTTTTATAGTATTGTCTGTACGTTTGTCTATAGTTCTATTTGTAGTTCTGTCTAGAATACTTCTTAATATTCTTTTCATTTTATGTAACAGACATGTTTTCTTTCATTTTTACACTTTTATTTTCCTTACTTGTATCAACATCATCTTTAGTGATTGGGTATTTTCCTTTAACAAAAATAGTTTCCTTAGCTTGTTTTGAGGACATAGCCTTATTATATCCTAATCCTTCTTTTGAGTTACTCATTATCTAAGAGGATATAACTTTTGTAGTTTTTCATTACTTTTAGAAAACTTAGCAAACATAGAACTCAAATTATTTGAAACTTCATCTTTTCTTACATTAAGTTCTTCAATTTCTTTTCTTAATTTATTTTTTTCATTTGTCAACATATCTTGTACTTCTCGTAAGCTTTTATTATCCTTTTGTAAAACTTCCATATCATTTTTGAGAATATCATTTTCACCGAGCAACAACATATTAGTCTAACATATAACTTCTTTCTCATTTCTCAAAGTTTTAATCATTTCATTTACCTTAGATAAAGCCTCTAATAGTTGTTTAACTTGTTTTCTAAAGCTAACATGCATATCATTCTTAGATTCAGAAGATACCTTGATGTGCTCAAAACCTAAGCCCAAGCACATGTAAATGAATAAAAGAAACAACCTTAACTCACACATATGAACCGGTTCAATTAGACTAGGAAATTGTGTGAACCCTAATGGAATTTTGATGAAATCCAAAGGTCCAAAGATGCAACCAACAATCCAACAAGGTTAAACTTCACCAAATAACAATAAAAACAAGTGAAATCCACATGAATTATACCAAGATGACTATATCCAATGCCATGATTTTCCTCTTCCAACAATAACCATTCACGTTACAAATGATTCAAATATTGATGATGATAACAAATGCTAAGACATTCAATCTTATAACATGATAATTGATCACAATTGCAATAAAAAATCTGACCAAGAACATTCAAATCAACCCTAGATATGACTCACTAGTGATGAAAGGAAACACAACAAAGGAATTGATATTACTCACAATTGCCTTTTGTTGCACTCGCCACAATTTCAACTCTTGGAAATTGAAATTGATAAGAGAAATTGGATCTAGGGAAACCCTAAGCCCTCTCACGAAAATGTGAAGGGAATTATGAAAATTTTTGCCTCCTCAAACCTTATTATAAGAAAGTATTTATACTTGCTACCCCTCGGGTTAGAAAATAGACAAAATTACAAGTTTGCTACTTTTAAGGTGGCTAGTCCTAAATGGAAATTATAATAAAAAAATGAAAGTGTCCCAAAAGAAAATACAACATAAAATAGTCCATAGAACAATTATAAAGTACAAAAATATCATAAGTCTTCATGAGCTAATGCTTTGGAATGGAAACAATCGCAGCGGGTCTTTGATTGTAAATCTGAAGATCCCGTATCCATCAACTAGTGTAGGACATATTAGCATCTCATGGAGAATTATTATTGTACCTGTAAGATTATTTCCCAAATATTTATTAGAATAAAAGATATAAAGTAAAAATATAAGCAATTTGAACCATCAGCCAAATCTAGTTCTGAAGGTATAGGCGGTGATGAAAAATTTCTCATCATCTCCTCGGGCTTCTAAAAGATTTGCCCTCAAATCTAGAGGATTAGTTTTGGAACCGAACCCAGATGTCTCTGCCGACCTGCTCTTCCGGCTTTTAAATGTAGTGGAAGTAGTTTTGATCTGCATCTGAAACTGATGTACCTCGGATGGAGTCATTGGTGACAAAAACTATGTGAAACTCACCTATACTAAACATATAGGTGTTTCTAAACCCATCATGTAATACCTGCCGATCAAACAACCAAGGTCGACCCAACAACAAATGGAATATATGCATAGGGATTACATCATACAAGATCTCATCATAATATTTCTACCCAACACTCACAGGGACCTTCGCCCTTAGTGTAACATACATACTACCTCGATTATCTAGCCAATGCAAGTTATAAGGGTTAGGATATGGAATAGTAGACAAATGTAATTTGCCTACCAGTGCAGTAGATATAACATTCGTGTAACTACTACTATCGATGATGAGTACACAAAGGTTACCTTTGATTTTGCAAGAGGTGTGAAATATGTTCTCCCTTTGAATGTCTTTAGTATTAGGAGATATAGTTAGAGCCCTGTGTAATACATTAATAGGTAGATATTTTTCACCTGTACGCTCCTCATGTGTCTCCGCAGTCTAGTCATCATAATACTCTTGCAGTGCCATTGGTAAATTTGTAGGTTCAGTCTGTTCATTGTCATCCTCAACATCTTCCCTAGTGCCCTCCATAACAGTCATCACCCTCTTATTTGGACACTGTGCTGCCATATGCCTAAATCCCATGCATTTAAAGCACTTGATCTGGCATGCCTTTCCACTAGTAGATCCGAGAACAGTCTGCCTCACATATGGCATTATTACCTCTTTACCCTTCCCAGTAGGTAAATTTTCTCTAGTAGTATTTGGGGTAGTTTTGTCCACTACTCTTACTGCCTCATCTACTGCCTTTGTTCCCCTTGATCGACCATCAGCTGCTATGGGTTTGGTAATAACATTAGTCCTACTGCTCGGAGCCTTAAACAAGTTGGACCTCCTTTGCCTCTCTACTTTCAAAGCTAACTAAATAGCCTCATCAAGTGTACTATAGTGCTACAGCTCAACAAGACACGCTATTTCATATTTCAAGCCTGAGACGAAGTGTGCTATGGTTTGTTCTAGAGGTTCAAGAGACCCACATCTAATCATGAGGGTTTCAAATTCCTGCACATAATCATCTATTTTCTTGCCTCCTTGCCTCAAGGTCTATAGTCGCATAAACAATTCTTGTTTGTAGTGCTCAAGAATGAATCTTTTTCTCAATACCCTTTTCATATCCCTCCATGTCTGAATCTCAACCTCTTCATCCCTACGCCTATTGATAATCAAATTCTTCCACCATAATGCAGCGTGTCCTATAAACTCGACAGCAACCAATCGAACCCTGGTATTATCATCGATCTCATAACATTCAAAGAGACCCTCAACCTTGTTGTCCCAATCTAAATAATCATCAGCTGACCCCTTGCCATCATAAGAAGGCATCTGCAGTTTCACATACTCCAAGCCCTGAGGTGGCTTGAAATCCCTATTCTAATATGGATTAACCCCAAAATTGTCATCCCTTTCTTCCTTGTGTGGAAGGTGTTCCTTACCTATCCTTCTATTTAGATTTCCATCTCCCACTACTCTGTCTCTCTGAGGTTTCTGTGGAGCTACCCGAGGTGGTGCCTGATGGTTTACCACTGGTGGTTGTGGTAATGTCATTCTATCAATCCTAGTTACCAGAGTAGCAACTATGGTAGTAAGATCCTAGAGCTGTTCTTCCAAAGTCCTCCTACCTGTAACATTATGACCCTAACCTCCACCAACCTGACTATTGGATTCATCGCCAATTTCCCCATTCATGCTATCATTCGACATAGTTGTAGACTCAGTATATTGAACCTCAAGGACAATTTGAATCAAAGGAGCACACCTTACAACTACACTGCTTTTAACGCCACACAACAGCCACTACAAAAGGAAAACACACAACTCCACTTAACTTCACTTAAGGCAAATGTATACTATTACAATCTACGTGTAGCACTCTCTCCACAACAAAATCAACACATCACGGTGAAACACTTCTATAATCTACATCACTCTTCTCCACAACAAATTAAAACATCACGGTGCAACACTTCTATAATCCACAAGACACTCACTTAATAATACAATTCCACGCCAAAATTACTCACACTGCCACTTATACAATACACACATAATGCACTTAATTCAAACAAACTATAATATGCTGTAATCCTTCACTACACACAACATTAATACTCATGGTTTAGCTCTTCAAATCCACAGAACCAATAACAAAATTGGAATCAAATATGGATACTTCTCCAAATGGCAAGTAATCGATTCCAACTAGTTAATGTGCAATCAAAGTGATTAATACACAATAACTCTATAACTAATGTTCAATTTGAATTTAAAATAGTTTCCTAATTCTCTACGCTAATTGAATAAATCAACCAAGGAAATGACTCTTCCAATTCCGTAATGTCAAGTAAACAACATACACTCATTAACAAAGCTTCAACTATTTGAATCCCCAAATGATGGAATTCAATTCAAGAACCTCCTCTTCTTCCTCAAACAAATAACTCACGGCAAGGATGAAGACAACAACTTAATTTTCTAAAATTCAATTTAAATGAAGAGCTTCCTGATCTTCTTCAACAAATCACTCATGGCAAAGATGAAGGTAACAAAATTCAATTTTTCCGAAAATCCACTTCCCTCAACTAATCACAATGATCATTTCCCTTTAATCAATCACGGTCACTCAAGAGGAATAAAGAAATTACAAACACTCCACGTCTACATCAACAAGCAACAATCATAACACCTTAACAACATAATCAATTACTTTAATTTTCACTCCTACAATTCGGTTCAAAATGGTAAGACAACAACTTTTAATTTCCAAATTTCAATTGACAAATCCCTTCTCAGAAACCTCAAGCTTTGATACCAAAAGATGATGTGCTCAAAACCCAAGCCAAGCACATGCAAATGAATCAAAGAAACAACCTCAACTCACACTGCATGAACCTTCATGGAATTTTGATGAAATCCAAAGGTCTAAAGATGCAACCAACAATCTAACAAGGTTAAACTTCACCAAATAACAATAAAAACAAGTGACACGTGAATTACACCAAGATGACTAGATCCAATGCCGTGATTTTCCTCTTCCAACAATAACCATTCACGTCACAAATGATTCAAATATTGATGATGATAACAATTGCTAAAACATTCAATCTTATAACATGATAATTGATCACAATTGCAACAAAAAATCTGACCAAGAACATCTAAATCAACCCTAGATATGACTCACTAGTGATGAAAAGGAAACACAACAAAGAAGGAATTGATATTACTCACAATTGCCCTTTGTTGCACTCGCCACAATTTCAACTCTTAGAAATTGAAATTGATAAGAGAAATTGGATCTAGGGAAACCCTAAGCCCTCTCACGAAAAGTGATGTTCAAATCTAAAAATTTTGGCCTCCCCAAACCCTACTATAAGCAAGTATTTATACTTGTTATCCCTAGGGTTAGAAATTGGATAAAATTACAAGTTTTCCACTTTTAAGGTGGCCAGTCCTAAATGGAAATTAAAATAAAAAAATGAAAGTGTCCCAAAAGAAAATACAACATAAAATAGTCCATAGAACAATTACAAAGTGCAAAAATATCACAAGTCTTCATGAGCCAATGCTTCAGAATGGAAACAATCGCAGCGGGTCTTTTATTGTAAATCTAAAGATGTCCTGTGTCCATCAACTAGTGTAGGACATATTGGCATCCCATGGAGAATTATTATTGTACCTTTAACATTATTTCCCAAATATTTATTAGAATAAAAGATATAAAGTAAAAATATAAGTGATTTGGACCATCAGCCAAATCTAGTTCTGAAGGTATAGGTGGTGCAAGAAAATTTCTCATCATACCTCAAATAAAGCCATGGAGCGGATATTTATCTCTTCTTCATTGTTTGATCTAGCATATGATTCAATGTTTGACTCATCGAGATTACTCCACATTGTCATTAAAGCTTTTTGTTTTTTCTTGTATCTCTCCGTCTTTTTTATCAACATAGGACATTCATACTTGATCTGTCTTGGCTTCTTGCATTTAAAGAAAACCATTTCTTTCTTTTTCTTTTTCTTTGAAAACCTTTCTTGTACCATATTTAGATTGATTCGCAGCAAAACATTTAGACTATTCAAAACGCTTATCATTTTTCTTGAATGCTTTTGTAAATATTTAAACTAGCATTGTCAAACCATCATTATCTTCCTCATTATCTGATTCTTTATTTGGCTTATTGTCTTGCTTAATAGCCTTGGATGCTATAGACTTTTTAGCTTTCTGTTAACCATTCATATGTTTCAATTCACATGCTTAAAGCTTTTTTTGAAGTAGACTCAAGATTAGTTTATCTAAGTCATGAGTTTCTTCAATTGCATTTGTCTTTGAATCTCATGAACTCGGTAAAATTCGCAAAACTTTCCTTACAAGCTCATTGTCTTCAAACTTTTTACCTAGAAAAGTAAGTTCATTAGTAATTAGAGTAAGTCTATTTAATCCATTAGATATAGTTTCATCGGATTGAAATATGAACAATTCATAATCCTGCATAAGTGCTTCTCTCATAGTGTCTTTGATCATTATAGTCCCTTGATAGGTTTCACCTAATTTGTCTCATATTTCCTTAGAAAATTCACATGATAAAATGATAGTGAATACAATATGAGAGATGATCATCAAAAGTAGATTCTTTGTTGTACTGTTCACTCTAGCCTTTTTCTTTTCTTCATCAACTAGGATTAGACTATTAATGAGGGTGATTTGTTGATCTCTTTAACATATGATTTGCTACGAAGCAAAGCCAATTGTTTTAATATAAGTTTCCATTTTTCATTTTCAATAAGGAAAATTAGTGCCGTCAAAGAATGGTATACAATTAAATGCAATCATGATTGTATTGTTAGCCATTGATCAACTCTTGTATGCAAAAGAGTTGCTACTCTAATACCAAATGTAGGTCCCAAAATGGCAAACAAGAGGAGGGGGGGAGGGTAGGTGGTAATTTTTTGTTAAAATTTTTTATCAAAATTTAATTAAATGATTACTTTTTAAATTCCCTCTTTTAATGAAGTGATGGGAATTTTTTCAGCAACCTAGATGGTTACAGAATTTAAATTGGATGATGATCTAAATCACTCATATTTTACCCTTATTTCTTTTATCTAATAAATATTTGAGTAATAATCTTATAGGTACAATAATATTTCTCCACAGGATGCCAAATGAATTTCATTTGTTGATCACAAAGGGATATCATCAGATTCTCATCCAATGATGATAGGAATCAAAATTCAACAAGACCTATCATTAGGGCAAGAACTAAAGGAATTCAAATTTTGGCGATGAGGGCCCATTTTGAGTAGATCGACCACATAATTATTTATAAATTAACCTCTCTTCTATTATTCTTGTACTGTGTTTTCCAACAGGCACACTTATCATATTTTATAGGGCAATAGACAAACTCCCTTAGACTCAACTTGTGGATTATCTATGGACTGACCTGAATCGGCGATGAACTGGACCGATGAATCCTATAGAAGACTGGCATCTTGAAGACCAATTTCTTTTATATATTTTTCATTTGCATGGACTATTTATGTTGTAATCATTTTGGAACACTTTTATTTTGATTGTAATTTTCATTTAGGACTAACCACCTTAAAAGTGGCAAATTTGTAATTTTCACCACTTTCTAACCATAGGAGTAGCAAGTATAAATAATTGCTTAGAAGAGGGTTTGAGGAGGCCATTTTTGCCAATTATACACTTCACTTTAACGTGAGAGGGCTTAGGGTTTCCTAATTCCAAAAATCTTTTATCAATTTCAACCTAAGAATTAGAATTGTGGCGAGTGCGACAAAGGAGAATTGTGAGTCATATTGATTCAACTTTGTTGTTGTTCATTTCTTCTCTAGTGAGTTATATCTAGGGTAGATTTGAATCTTTCTTAGACTTATTTGTGATTTTAATTCATGGATAATCATCTTGTAAGGTTGATCGTTCATTTGAGATTAAATTCTCTTTAGTGATCGGCGTAAATTGGAATTGTTGGAAGGATTTGAGATCACGGTTTTTGTGTTTTCTTATTCATTCATTTCACATGAATTTCACTTGGTCTTATTTTTTTTAGTGAAATTGATCATTAGTGGAAGTTGATTACATCTTTGAACCATTGGATTTCATCAAATTTCCATTAGGGTCACGCAATTTCCTAGCTAAATTAGATCAGTTTGATTGAAACTTGAGGATTGTTTTCTTTGAGTCATTTGATTGTGCTTGAACTTGGTTTTGAGCACATCAAATGACCTACTGTGATCGACATCGCCTCGATGCATTGGTTCTTTAAGGATTCTTAATATTTTTATATTTGTAATTGTTTCTTTGGACTATTTATGTTGTAATCTTTCTTTTGGGAAACTTTCATTTGCCTGTAATTGTCTTTCATTTATGTTGTAATATTCCAATTGTGTTGTTGAAGTGCTATCTTGTTGTTTGGTTGTTGTACACTTGGAGACTTGTAACATTCTTGGATTCCTTGAGAATTGACCGTGAGTGTGAAGTGTCTTTGAAGTGAAACGTGAAGAGAAAAGAGTATTTGTCCTTTGTGATCAAGTGGAGAAGTGAAAATTTTCTTGTGTCATTTCGGATTTGAAGAGTGGCAATTGAGATTTCAGATTTGAAATTTTCAGAATTAAAAGTGTGAGTTAAGAAGTCAATTTGAAATTTCAAAACACACATTAATTCATAGTTAATTGTGTGTCATTTGAATTTAAAATAGCTTCTTACCATTTGTGGAATCTTGCACTTATTGAACTTCTTTTTGAATTTGAAAGTTGAGTTGCCTTTTGTTGTAAGTTGTGGCTTGACACTTGAATAGAAGTGGAGAAGTTTAAGTGTGGAATAGTGTGATCTTGAATTGTTGCAAGAGGATTCTGGAAATTGAGTAGTGTGTTTGCAATTTTCAGATTGCATTGTGTAAAAAAAAAAAAAAAAGGAAATCATTTGAATTCAAACACCTTCTTTAAGTTTGAGGCAATTCATTGAGTAGCATTGAATAAGTTTTATTTAAATTTGAATTGTTCTTACCATTGGTGGAGGTGGTTGCATTTAGTAAAGTGATTTAAATTTGAATTTATTGCTACCTTTAAGTGTAAGTTGCAGTGTAAATTGTGTTATGTAGTGGCAAGAGATTGTATACTTGGAAGTGTATATGTGTTGCACCGTGATGTAAAGGGGGTGTGTGTGTGTGGTGTAATGAGTATGTGAGTGAAGGTGTTGCAATGTGGTGAATTGGTGTTGTGGTGAAGTGAGTGCATTGTGATTGTGTGTATGTGTGGTGGTGTAAGAGTGTTTTTTTTTTTTAAAAAAAAAGTTACAACGTGTAGTAGTGTTGTAGTGAATTGGTTGCACCATGTAGGAGTGAGGTGTGTGTAGTGGTGTAAATTTGTGGAGTTGTGTGTAGTGTAAGGTGCTGCACATTAAGACTCATTGTTGGTGTAAAACTTTAGCAAGAAAGGAAATTTGAGTGGTGAAGTTTGAATTAAAAAACAAGCAATAAAGTGTGAAAGTAATTGAAACTCATTACTTAAACACTTGCTATTTGAATTTGATTCTTAACTACCTAGAAATAATTGTATGTACTTCATTTATTTAACTTTACTTGAGGTACCAAGAATTATTTCATTATGCTTCAATTATTTCACTTGACTTTACTTGAAGTAACAACAAACATTTGTTGTATTGGTTGATTGTGAGTACCGTAGGTGTGTAGGGGCGTGTAAGGGTGTGTTGCCGTGTTGTGGTGAAGTGTATTGAGGTTGTTGAAATTAGTAAGCAAAAATGTCAAGTGAGTTGTATTTGTCTACTAACATATTGCATTGGGACTTGACTTCCTTTCAAACCATTGATGAGGGACAAAGAGAAAACTTGTTCTATACTTCTTGTAGGGTACAAGGAAACTTGTGCGCAATTATTATTGATGGTGGTAGTTGTACTAATGTTCTAGCTGCATTGTTAGTATCGAAGTTGAAACTTGAAACTATCCCACATCCCAAACCCTATACATTACATTGGTTTAATGATCAGGATGGTCTTTGTGTAACCAAAAGGGCTAAGGTTCCCTTCAGTATAGGGGACAAGTACTATGATGAGCTTGAATGTGATATTCTTCCTCTTTGTGCATCCCATATATTACTTAGTAGACCATGGTTATATGACAGGATGGTATTACATGATGGGTATAGAAATACTTATATGTTTAAAAAAGATGGAAAATGTATAGTATTGAACCCTATGTCGCCATCAGAGGTCTAGGAGATATAAAGACAGATAAAACAACCATCACAGAATCTTGAGGATCATAGCTACATGATCAAACCTTTAGAGGACCAAACTGTGTAGATGCAGGTATGCTAACCTTGAAAGGTTCCTGAGGGCTCTAGTGACACGTGCTAACCCTTAGAGCATAAATTTGTCAGACACCGATGTGCCAACCTTTAGAGGATCTTGATGATCATAGTCAGATAAGTAGACCACCAGAGAGCCAAACTGTTCAGAGACAGTTATGTTCACCTTCAGAGGTTTTAGAGAGTAATGAGCAATTGAGCCAACCATTAAAAGACCATAAGGATCAACAACATACATATGAGTTAGAAAAGGAGGAAACGGTTTTAGTGGAACAGGTTGATACAGGGGCGACTTTATTGGATAATGGAACATTATTTGTGTTGCAGATGAGATACATCCTAGAAATGGAGGAGAGAAAACAATCACCACCCGTGGTATTTCAGATTTTGGGATTTTGTAGTGATACTTCTTCAGGTGGCTTGCTAGGAGGAAATAAAGTCTCTACTACATTTGATCTACTAGATTTGACAAATCTTTTTGAGGCCCGAGGAGACGATAGGAATCAAAATCTGACAAGACCTATCATTAGGGCAAGAACTAAAGGAATTCGAATTTTGGCGATGAGGGCCCATTTTATGCAAATCGACCCCGGAATTATTTATAAATTAACCTCTTTTCTATTATTCTTGTATTATGTTTTCCAATAGGCACACTGATAGAGTCATTTTATACTCAATCTTTATAGTATGAATTGTGTTAATTTATTATTGATTTTATAGAAATCATAAGGAAATGGTACTTAATTCTATTATGGTGATAAATCAGGTTAAATGGAGTCAAGGGTGCTAATTCAAGTAAATTAGAGAAGTCATCTACAACTTGGATCAAAGACAAGGATTTACACCACCGGAGGAAAGCACATGGGCGTGTAGTTGAAGTACACGACCATGTACTTGGTTTTGAATCAACCAGAAAATACATGGTTGAAGTACACAATCGTGTATCTGTCTAGAAGGAGGCACGGTTGGAGATACGGCCGTGGTACAAGCCGTGCTAGACACTGCATGAGAAGGAGAGAGACACGACTTGTGACAGCCGTGGCAGAAACCATGGTGGAAGCTGTGATGGAAGCCGTGCCATATACTAAACAAGGATGAGAAATTGTGGAACATCAACCAGAGGATGGCACGTCATTGGATCTGGCTGTGGTGGAAGCCGTGGCACACACTGAACACGGAAGATGATATGTGAATTATACACAGAGGAAGGCACAGTTTGACCCATGGCAGTGTTGTAGGACGTGCTAGGCGGACGATTATTCACTCCTCGAGATTTACATCAAAAAGGAAAGATATTTTCGTATCTTGCTAGCAAAAGATCATCTGTCATTCCTTTAACAATATAAATAGAACTAACCCTAGAGGAGTTCATCATCTTGGAGACAAGAAGGAAGGAAGGAGGCAGAGCAAGGAAACCGGGAACAGAGGCTTATTATATTTCCACTTTTAATTTTCGTTTTGATGATGAACATGTGTAGCTAAGAAACTTTTCTAGCCAAAGGATCATTAAAGTTTAATTCTTCACGGATTGTGAGATCTAATTGATTTACTTTTATTCTGTTCTTTGTTTTTAGATATTTATATATCTTCTGAACGTTTTGTCAATATTATCTTTGTTGATTGGTATGAATTACAGCTCTTCTACTCAATTAGCAAGTTAATATATTGTCAACTAGCACGTCAAATCCGTAATTGTTTGATAGTTCTAGTCTCAGTGACACAATAACATGTTTGATTATAAAATAGATGATCGAATTCATGTTATGGAGATGTATGATCTTGTTTAAATAGGTTATCTTATAACCTACTGGCATGAATTGGTGGTCTCTATTGTTTTTAATGCTATTGATAGATTAAATCCTAAGAGCTTGTTTAGGGTTGTTTAATCGATAAGTGAAATATTCAAAGAGCTTGTTTTGATTATCGAGGAAGTAAGGAGAGATAGGTTGTTAGAGCTTGTTAATAACCATAACCAGTTTATCTAAAAATAAGAATAGAAAACATTTGCATCAATGATCAATTCCTAGAATTAAACTATTTTGATTCATTTGGCTAGACTTTTATCAATATTCAATTTTATTATCTTGTTTCAATATTATTTTGATTCACAAAAAAAAACCCCCATTTTTCTTTTCCTCTTTATTCTTTTTGAATAGAAATATATTTAACCAATCCCTGTGGATACGACCCTACTCACTACTATACGCAAATCATATAATTGTCTAGGAGTAGGTTTTTATTTTTGTTGGATTCGACACCCATCAAATTTTGGCACCGTTGCCGGGGATTGGTGTCAAATTTATTTCTATTCTTGTATGACTCGTTCTTCTCATACAGGTGCACTCACTTATAATCTAGAGATTGAGAAGACTTTTAAGAGGTTGCGAAGAGAAGCTAGATCATCCCCGGGACTGAACTTGGCGTCGGATTTGTCTGATTCATCCATTGATTCTGAAAAAGAAGACGATATGGCAAACCCCGAAAGAATATTGCGAGAATCGGCTGCACCGGATGTGAATCAACAACCACTTTGTATTCACTATCTCAAACTAGCTGTTGAATTCGAGTTGAAATCTAGGTTGATACATCTGCTACCTACCTTTCATGGTATTGAGAATGAAGATCCCCATAAACATTTGAAAGAGTTTCATATAGTGTGTTCTAGTATGAGGCCGCAAGGAATAACCGACGATCAAATCAAGTTACGTGCTTTTCCATTTTCTTTAAGTACTAAAGCTAAAGATTGGTTGTTTTATTTGCCTCTAGGTTCTATAACCACTTAGACAGATATGGTGAGGCTCTTCTTGGAAAAAGTTTTCCCCGCGTCTAGAGCTGCTGGTATAAGAAGAGAAATTTGTGGTATCAAACAGAGGGACACCGAAACTCTTCATGAGTATTGGGAGAGGTTCAAGCAACTTTGTGCAAGCTGTCCACAACATGGGATATCTGAACAACTTCTCATCCAATACTTCTATGAAGGCCTACTTCCGATGGAAAGGAAGATGATGGATGTTGCAAGTGGAGGCGCCATAGTAAACAAAACCCGTGGACAAGCTAGGGAATTGATCTCCATTATGGCTGCTAATTCGCAACAATTTGGGTATAGGCATGATACATCTTCAAGGAAGGTAAATGAGGTAAGTGTTTCTAACCTTGAACATCAAATTTCTAACCTAACCTCCCTTGTGCAGCAGATAGCCCTCAGAAATACACAGCAGGTGAAGGCTTGTGGAATTTGTGCTGCCCCTAATCATCCTACTGACATGTGCCCCACATTGCAAGATGACAATCATGAGCATGTCAATGCGGTAGGAGGATTCCCAGGACAGTCGCAGAGGAAATATGATCCCTACTCGAATACTTACAATCCTGGATGGAGGGATCATCTTAACTTCCAATATGGAAATAACCCACAACATTTCCAACAATTCCAGCCTAAGCCATCAAACCAAGTACCCCAAGCTCCTTTCATTTCAGGTATGTCTGTTGAGGACATTGTTAAATCTCTTGCTATTAATACAAAACAATTTCAGGATGAGACAAAGCAGAGCCTTCAAAACTTGGAGAATCAGGTAAGCTAACTTGCTTCTTCTGTAAACAGGTTAGAAAATCAAGGTAAGTTACCTTCTCAAACTATCACAAATCCAAAGCAAAGCGTTAATGCAATTACCTTGAGAAGGGGAACAGAATTGCAGGGATCAAATAAGAAAGGACACCCATCTAATCTTGAGGAAGAGACTAAGAAAGAAATTTCAACTCTGAGCCAGCAGGACAACCAGATTAGAGGGTCTCTAATTGAGCCACCACAGGTCGTGTTGACACCACCTCCTTTCCCTTTCAGATTAGCGAAATCCAAGCATGAAGCGGAAGAAAAAGAGATTCTGGAAACTTTTCGCAAAGTTGAGGTAAATATCCCTTTGCTTGATGCAATTAAGCAAATACCGCGCTAAGCTAGATTTCTCAAAGAATTGTGCACTAACAAAAGGAAGCTGAAAGGTAATGAAAGGATTAGTGTGAGTGAAAATGTTTCAGCTATTATTCAGAAGAAGCTTCCTCCTAAATGTAAGGACCCAGGTATGTTTACCATTCCTTGCAAAATAGGTAATCTTGGAATCGTTAAAGCCATGTGTGATCTAGGAGCTTCGATCAATGTCATGCCTTTATCTGTTTATCAACGTTTGAATGTTGGTCCCTTGAAGGAAACAAGTGTTATTGTTCAACTTGCTGACAAATCCAATGTTTATCCTGAGGGAGTTCTAGAGGATGTTTTAGTTCAAGTTAATGGGTTGGTTTTTCCTGCTGATTTTTATGTGCTTAACATGGAAGATAATGATTCTCATAATTCATCACTGATATTATTAGGGCGACCATTCCTTAAGACATCCAAGACGAAAATTGATGTAAATGATGGTACCCTCACTATGGAATTTGATGGTGAAATGATTAAATTTAACATTTAGGATGCCATGAAACATCCTAGCAATATCTCTCCTGTCTTTGTTGTGGATGTTATTGACCCATCACCACAGGCACCAAAGCTGGAATCAAAACCCTTAGTCGAACATCTAGTCAGGAATGTCTAGCCAAAGACGTTAAAGAAAGGCGCTTCATGGGAGGCAACCCATGTCAAAAAAAAAATAAAAAAAATCAATTTTAGTTTTGTTTTGATTCTTTCTTTTGGATCAGCTACAGCAAGGATACATGTCATCATATGACACTCTCTAGTGCTTAAGGGGAGAACTCCAATACCAGGGAAGTACCAATATTCTCTTTCTCTTATCCTCTAATATTCCTTGTGTTGTTAATTCCTCTTTAATTGTGCTGAATTAGGAACAGTGAGGACACTGTTCAAGCTAAGTGTGGGGGAGAGGATAATAAAATATAGAGAATAGAGAACTGACTTATACTCTGAATGTTTGTCCTTAAGCAATTTTAAGCCAAATTTTTTCAAAATTATCATGAAATCTGGAGATTGTACTAAATGTTGTAATAAGCATCTACAAAATGTGAAATTGACTTGTTCAAATGCTTTACTCATCTACTGCTGTGATTAGAATACTTGGTTAAAATTAAGTAGTGAAATCTTTAAGAAACAAATTTACCTTGTATTTAGCTTTAGAATTGGAAGCCTAAGATTAAGTTGAGTCCCAAAGTGAAAAATAAACAAGTTTACTACTAGGTTATATTAGCTACTGTATACTCTTTGAAGTTGTTGTAAAAAAAAATCAAGCATAGCCATTACTCTAATGATTCAAGTAATTGAGTTAAGAGTATTCAAACTTGAATGTTAGAGTGAGGAAGAGTCTGTAGGGGTATCTCAAAACCCGGTCACTTGAGTGACGAGCTCAGGATGTGCTGACTCAATGAACTTACTATAACGATAAGGGCGAAAAAGATGAAAGTTCATGAAAGGAAGCGGGAAAAAACCCGTTAAAATAGATGCTTGATTAAATCAAAAGAACATGAATGTAAACATTCATTGAATGAAACAAGACTTATAATAAAAAGGGAGAAAATCTATGGAAAGAGTTGATACTATATGCTTTTACTTTTTGTTGTAAGGATTATATACTTGCTAATATCCAACGAAGTTTAATTGGGTATTTTTCCTTAATGGATTAAGTATTTACTTTTGGAATAAAAATTCTTTTGCTAAACATGAGGATTAAAGTTTTTTTTGTTTAGATTAGCTATTAAATTTTGTCCATGGTAATTTGATCACAGGAAACCAGTTTGGTTGAAGTAGTAGACATTAAAATTACAAGTCATGAATTACAAATGAATAGATGCTTAGAATGATGAAAAGAAATTTTTGTATAATCTATGACAGATTTCTCAATTGATTTGATTCAATTACTTGAGGACAAGCAAGAGTTTAAGTGTGGGGGAATTTGATAGAGCCATTTTATACTCAATCTTTATAGTATGAATTGTGTTAATTTATTATTGATTTTATAGAAATCATAAGGAAATGGTACTTAATTCTATTATGGTGATAAATCAGGTTAAATGGAGTCAAAGGTGCTAATTCAAGTAAATTAGAGAAGTCATCTACAACTTGGATCAAAGAGAAGGATTTACACCGCCGGAGGAAAGCACATGGGCGTATAGTTGAAGTACACGACCGTGTACTTGGTTTTGAATCAATAGGAAAATACACGGTTGAAGTACACGGCCGTGTATCTGTCTAGAAGGAGGCACGGTTGGAGATACGGCCATGGTACAAGCTGTGCTAGATACTGCATGAGAAGGAGAGAGACATGGCTTGTGATACGGTCGTGGTAGAAGCTGTGGTGGAAACTGTGGTGGAAGCTGTGATGGAAGCCGTGCCATATACTAAACAAGGATGAGAAATTGTGGAACATCAACCAAAAGACGGCATGGCTTGGGATCTGGCCATGGTGGAAGCTGTGGCACACACTGAACACGGAAGATGATATGTGAATTATACACAGAGGTAAGCACGGTTTGACCCATGGCCGTGTTGTAGGACGTGCCAGGCGGACGATTATTCACTCTTCGAGATTTACATAAAAAAGGAAAGATATTTTCGTATCTTGCTAGCAAAAGATCATCTGCCATTCCTTTAACAATATAAATAGAACTAACCTTAGAGGAGTTCATCATCTTGGAGACAAGAAGGAAGGAAGGAGGCAGAGCAAGGAAACCGGGAACAGAGGCTTATCATGTTTCCACTTTTAATTTTCGTTTTGATGATGAACATGTGTAGCTAAGAAACTTTTCTAGCCAAAGGATCATTGAAGTTTAATTCTTCACGGATTGTGAGATCTAATTGATTTACTTTTATTTTGTTCTTTGTTTTTAGATATTTATATATCTTCTGAACATTTTGTCAATATTATCTTTATTGATTGGTATGAATTAGAGCTCTTCTACTCAATTAGCAAGTTAATATATTATCAACTAGCACGTCAAATCCATAATTGTTTGATAGTTCTAGTCTCGATGACACAATAACATGTTTGATTATAAAATAGATGATCGAATTCATGTTATGGAGATGTATGTTCTTGTTTAAATAGGTTATCTTATAACCTACTGGCATGGATTGGTGGTCTCTCTTATTTTTAATGCTATTGATAGATTAAATCCTAAGAGCTTGTTTAGGGTTGTCTAATCGATAAGTGAAATAATCAAAGAGCTTGTTTTGATTATTGAGGAAGTAAGGAGAGATAGGTTGTTAGAGCTTATTAATAACCATAACCAGTTTATCTAGAAATAAGAATAGAAAACATTTGCATCGATGATCAATTCCTAGAATTAAACTATCTTGATTCCTTTGGCTAGGCTTTTATCAATATTCGATTTTATTATCTTATTTCAATATTATTTTGATTCACAAACAAAACCCCCCATTTTTCTTTTCCTCTTTATTCTCTTTGAATAGAAATATATTTAACCAATCCCTGTGGATACGACCCTACTCACTACTATACGCAAATCATATAATTGTCTAGGAGTAGGTTTTTATTTTTGTTGGATTCGACACCCATCACACACTTATTATATTTTATAGGGCAATGGACAAACTCCCTTAGACTTAGCTTGTGGATTATCCATGGATCGACCTAAACCAGTGATGAGCTGGACTGATGAATCCTATAGAAGACTAGGATCTTGTAGACCAATTTCTTTTATATATTTTTCATTTGCATGGACTATTTATGTTGTAATCATTTTGCAACACTTTTATTTTGATTGTAATTTTCATTTAGGACTAGCTACCTTAAAAGTGGCAAACTTGTAATTTTGACCACTTTCTAACCTTAGGAGTAGCAAGTATAAATACTTTCTTAGAAGAAGGTTTGAGGAGGCCATTTTTGTAGATTATACACTTCACTTTAATGTAAGAGGGCTTAGGGTTTCCTAATTCCAAAAATCTCTTATCAATTTCAACCTAAGAATTGGAATTGTGGCGAGTGTGACAAAGGAGAATTGTGAGTCATATCAATTCAACTTTGTTGTTGTTCATTTCTTCTCTAGTGAGTCATATCTAGGGTAGATTTGAATCTTTCTTGGACTTATTTGTGATTGTAATTCGTGGATAATCCACTTCACAGTTTTTTTGTTTTCTTATTCATCCATTTCACGTGAATTTCACTTGGTCTTATTGTTGTTTAGTGAAATTGATCATTAGTGGAAGTTGATTGCATCTTTGAACCGTTGGATTTCATCAAATTTCCATTAGGGTCATGCAATTTCCTAGCTAAATTGGACTGGTTTGATTGAGACTTGAGGATTGTTTTCTTTGAGTCATTTGATTGTGCTTGAACTTGGTTTTGAGCACATCAAATGACCTACTATGATCGACACCGCCTCGATGCATTGGTTCTTTAAGGATTCTTAATATATTTTGTATTTGTAATTGTTTCTTTAGACTATTTATGTTGTAATCTTTCTTTTGGGAAACTTTCATTTACCTGTAATTGTCTTTTTGGATGGGCTACCCTAAAAGTGGCATAGTTGTAATTTTGTGGACTTTTTAACCCTGAAGGGAGCAAGTATAAATGCTTGCTTAAGTAGGGTTTTGAGGAGTTAGCTAAAATTTTCGAAAATAAAAAGCACTTCACGTGTGAGGTTAGGGTTTTCCTAAAATCCAAATTGCTCTTATCAATTTCAATACTAAGAATTGAAATTGTAGCGAGTTATAACAAAAAGAAATTGTAAGTAATATCAATTTCTTTTTTATTGTGTTTCCTTTTCATCACTAGTGAGTTATATTTAGGGTTGATTAGGATTGTTCTTGCGCAGATTTTGATTTAATTGCAATCATTTTATCATGTTATAAGATTGATTGTGATGTGCTCAAAACCAAGTCTAAGCACAATCAAATGAATCAAAGAAAACAATCCTCAACTCACATACAAACCTATCAACTAGAAATGGAATTACGTGAACCCTTTTGGAATTTTGATGAAAACCAAAGGTCAAATGATGCAATTACAATCCATATATGTAGTCTTCACCATATAACAACAATAATAATTGAAATCCACGTGAATCAAATCAAGAGGGATTGATCAAAACCGTGACTCCAACTTCTTCTACAATTCTAATTCATGCCACCAATGAGATGATGTTGATTTCAAGTACTAAAAAACAATCAATCTTTAAAAAAATAATTGATCACAAATTGCAATAAAAAATATGTTCAAGAAAATCCAAATCAACCCTAAATGTGACTCACTAGTGATGAAATGGAAACACAACAAAGAAGGAATTGATACTATTCACAATTACCATTTGTTGCACTCACCACAATTTCAACTCTTGGAAATTGAAATTGATATGAGAATTAGAACTAGGGAAACCCTAAGCCCTCTCACGAAAATTTGAAGTGTATAATTTGAAAAATGACCTCCTCAAACCCTACTTTAAGCAAGTATTTATACTTGTCACTCCTAGGGTTAGAAAATGGTCAAAAATTACAAGTTTGCCACTATTAAGGTGGCCGGTCCTAAATGGAAATTACAATAAAATGATAGTGTCCCGAAAGAAAAATACAACATAAAATAGTCCATAGAACAATTACAATGTATAAAAATATCATAAGTCTTCATGAGCCAATGTTTCGGAATGGAAACAATCACAGCGGGTCTTTGATTGTAAATCTGAAAATGTCCCGTGTCCATTAACTAGTGTAGGACATATTGGCATCTCATGGAGAATTATTATTGTACCTGTAAGATTATTTCTCAAATATTTATTAGATGAAAAGAAATGACGTAAAATATGAGTGATTTGAATCATCATCTAAATCAAGTTCTGAAAGTGTCGATGGTGCCAAAAATTTTCCCATCAGATTGGTTTTGACATTAGTTCTATCTATCAATTTTGCTTCATTTAAACCATGTATCATTTTGTGGGGAAAGGGGATCTTGGATTTGTTCTTGTTGTTTTGTTGAATTTATGTAGAATTCAAGTTTGTTTAGTGTTGTTTTGAAGAATTTGATCATTGTGGATTATTAATTTGTAAGTTATAGTATTCAGATCTACTTACACTCCAATAGGAATCACACCATTTCTAGTAGTTTTGAATTGAAATTGGACTAGTCATTGAGGTTTACAATTTGCTCCAATTGCATGTGCTTAATCTTGATTTTAGGTACATCATGAAGAATTTTTGTGACTAGCAAAAAGAAAAAGACAAAAAATAAAGTGCAATGAACATAAATAAGATGACGGTGTATAAAGGTTTCTCCTATTGAGTATGTCTTCTCATCCAACTTCACTACTAGGGAACCAATCTTCTACATTGGTTATTTTACTAATCAAATAGTTAAGAAAAGTTACAAACGCCAATAGCTCTTGCTCTATCTTTCTAGCCTATTACTTAGCTAATCACAGACTACAAGACTCTTGTTGATATGGAATCAGTAAGGCTATTGAATCTCAACTCAATTGTAGTTTTAATTTAATACTGCTATTGGTTGGGAAATTTGGGAATTTATTTTGATAAGTATTGCTGTGAATTCGATTGCTGGGCATTGAATTGGTGATTGGGCTGTTGTTGAGAATTGGGGTTTTGTGAATATCTTTTGCTGAATTCAATTGTTAGGTGTTGAATTTCTGTGAATTGGTGTTTGAGGCTATTGTTGAGAATTATGTTCTTATGAATATCTTTGCTGAAATTTTGATTGGTAGAGATGTCGTTGCATGGAAGTGTTCATAACAACAACAATGGGAATGATGCTGATAATGGGGGTGAGGTTGTGACTAGGGCTAAGTTCAATCAAATCCAAGAAAATATTAGATTGATTATAGAGAGATGTATTTTTGGTTGTAGAAAAACACTTTTTGAGTGTGTGAATCCTCTTTAGAGATTCTTGAATATTAAGAATTGATTCACTTTATTGTTGTTGTTCTTATCAAATTCTTAGTTCAAATAGAATTTGTGGCGAGCATTGTTATTGAATTCTTGGAATTCTTTAACCTTATTGATTGATTTATAGAACGTGGTCTCTATCGTTCTATGATTTGATTGGGAATCAGTTTAATTTTATCAATCTTGGCATCTATAGATTGGTAATTTTATCCATATCCTTGTTTTTAATCGTTAGTACCAAAAAAAAAACCTAAAAATTTGTAACATTTGATTGTTATTGACTATTTGATTTATGTGAAAGGAATTCGATTCCAATTCCGTATCATTTTCACACAAATCAAATCGTCAATAACAATTTTAGGGTTTTTTGGATTTTGGTATTAACAAAGTAAAATCAAAGGATATGGATAAAATTACCAATTTATAGATCTAAGATTGATAAAATTAAAGTAATTCGCAATCAAATCATATAATGATAGAGACCACGTTCTATAAATCAATCTCTACGGTTAAAGAATTCCAAGAATTCAATAACAATGCTCGCCACAAATTCTATAAGAACTAAGAATTTGATAAGAACAACAAAAATAAAGAGAAAATCAATTCCTAATATTCACAAATCTCCAAAGAAGATTCACACCGCTCAAAGTGTTTCTGTTTACAACAAAAAATAATATTCTCCCTCGAAAAACCCTGAGGATGCCTATTTATATCATCCTAAAAAAATTGTGTCAAGCCATTCAAGGCTGGCACCAAAGCTAGCGGCCTTCATTTAGGCCGGCTCTAAGGCCAGCGGCCTTGAAGATAACTTGGCCGGCCTTTGTTCAAGGCCGGCTTAAGGCTGGCCGAACTTCACCTTGGGTCCTCTCGATGTTTATGTCCTCCTTTTTTTGGACCCCGTACTGCCACCTAGAGCTCGGATTGACTTTGTCTTCTTTGGTGCTCGTATCTTAGCTCTTGGAATCATATCATTCCCTCCATCCTGAAAAAGATTCGACCTCGAATCTGTATCGTCCATCTTGCTAAACCACATAAACAGATTCCTCTTTCCCTTGGGCTTATTAAGGCAAATCAGTTTTGTTTGTTGTACTTCAATTGGACTCATAGGAAGAAGCTTGTATGCCTTGTCTTGGTGCTAAATGGTATACACATTGGTGTATCCATCATACTTAGCTCAGAGGTCATACTACCAAGGTCTTCCAAGGATCAAATGTGTAGCTTCCATGGGAACTACATCACAAACAATCTCGTCGGTATAATCACCAATAAGTAATGGAACACGAACCTATTTATGTACATGAACAGCTCCCTGTGGACTCAACCAATGAAGTGCATAAGGTCTTGGATGTTGCTCCACCTGTAAACCCAACTTAGTAACCCAGCTTGTTGAAGCAACATTAGTGCAACTGCCTGTGTCAACCATAATCAAACAAGTTTTCCCCTGCACCATGCTTTAGATATGAAATAAATTAGCTCTCTGATTAGGAACAGCTTCATCCTGCTTAACCATTAACAAGTCTCCCTGCACTAGATTTGCTATAATGTCTTCATCTTCCTCTTCTGCCTCAGTACTCTTTTGTTCTTCTTCCTCACTCTCAACTTTATCCCCCTTTATGACCATAACCTTTTATTGGGACACTGAGAAGCAATATGGCCAAGTCCTAAACACTTAAAACATTTGATATCCCTGCTCCTCTTTTGATGTGTTTGGTCAACAGCCTCACTAGCGACTACCTTTCCCTTTTCCTTCCTTTCCTTCTCCCTCTCACCATCATCCGACTTATGGTGTTGATATGATTTCCGATCCCGCCTGCGTTGATGCTGCTCAACTCGACTGGCTAATTTAATCATATCCTTAAGAGTCTGATAATGTTGGAGTTCCACTACATTGGCAATGTCCATATTCAACCCATTGATTAAACGAGCTATGGATTCATTTGATGATTCCCTAATATCACATCTTGCCGTTAGTTTCTCAAACTCCTTCACATACTCTTCTTACCCCGCCTCAAGGATTGCAACTCCATCAGCATCTCTTGTTTATAGTAGTCTGGCACAAATCTGCGTCTCATCAAACTTTTCATCAAAGCCCACGAACGCACTTTCTCCTTATCAGCCCTATGTCTCTCAATTTGTAATTTATCCCACCGCAGACTAGCATATTCAGAGAATGTTAGAGACACCATTTTCACCTTCATGCGCTCATCCCACTCATAACAGTCAAACACCTTCTTAACCCATGGCACCCAGTTTAGGAATTCCTCTGGTTTACTACTACCAGTGAATGGTGGAATTTTCAAGTTAATGTTTTCAATCCCTTTACGCCTATCATCATTGTTTCCTTTCCTACTCCCTTCACTACCAGCATCAGATTCACCACCAGAATGTCTCCTCCTAATTTCTACACCACTATGGCTTCTTCTATGCCTAACCTCTAATCTCTCCATAATCAATCTAATATCTTCTTGGATTTGATTGAACTCAGCCCTAGTCACAACCTCACCCCCATTATCAGCATCATTCCCATTGTTGTTGTTACGAACACTTCCATGCGACAACATCTCTACCAATCAAAATTTCAGCAAAGATATTCACAAGAACACAATTCTCAACAACAGCCCCAAACACCAATTCACAGCAATTCAACAACCAACAATTGAATTCAGCAAAAGATATTCACAAAACCCCAATTCTCAACAACAACCCAATCACCAATTCAATGCACAACAATCGAATTCACAGCAATACTTATCAAAATAAATTCCCGAATTTCCTAACCAACAGCAGTATTGAATTAAAACTACAATTGAGTTGAGATTCAACAGCCTTACAGATTTAACCCACGTTCTGATCGAATCCCTCGCTTTGAATCCTTACGAATCCAACCTTTGCCCAGATACCAAATGACACAAAATTGGAATCGAATTCCTTTCACACAAATCAAATCGTCAATAACAATCAAATGTTAAAAATTTTTTGGTTTTTTTTTTTTTTGGTACTAATGAATAAAAACATGGATATAGATAAAATTACCAATCCATAGATGCCAAGATTGATAAAATTAAACTGATTCGCAATCAAATCATAGAACGATAGAGACCACGTTCTATAAATCAATCACCACGGTTAAAGAATTCCAAGAATTCAATAACAATGCTCGCCACAAATTCTATAAGAACCAAGAATTTGATAAGAACAACAAGAATAAAGAGAAAATCAATTCCCAATATTCACAAATCTCCAAAGAAGATTCACATCGCTCAAAGTGTTTCTGTTTACAACAAAAAATAATATTCTCCCTCGAAAAAACCCTAAGGATGCCTATTTATATCATCCTAAAAAAATTGTGCGAAGCCATTCAAGGCTGCCACTAAAGCCAGCGGCCTTCATTTAGGCCGACTCTAAGGCTGGCGGCCTTGAAGCTAACTCAGCCGGCCTTTATTCAAAGCCGGCTTAAGGCTGGCCGAACTTCGCCTTGCGTCCTCTCGACATTTATGTCCTCCTTTTTTTGGACCCCGTATTGCCACCTAGAGCTCAGATTTACTTTGTCTTCTTTGGTGCTCGTATCTTAGCTCTTGGAATCGTATCATTCCCTCCATCCTGAAAAAGATTCGACCTCGAATCTGTATCGTCCATCCTACTAAACCACAAAAATAGACTCCTCTTTCCCTTGGGCTTCTTAAGGCAAATCAGTTTTGTTTGTTGTACTTCAGTTGGACTCATAGCAAGAAGCTTGTATGCCTTGTCTTGGTGCTAATTGGTATACTCATTGGTGTATCCATCATATTTAGCTCAGAGGTCATACTACCAAGGTCTTCCAAGGATCAAATGTGTAGCTTCCATAGGAACTACATCATAAACAATCACGTCAGTATAATCACCAATAAGTAATGGAACATGAACCTATTTGTGTACATGAACAGCTCCCTGTGGACTCAACCAATGAAGTGCATAAGGTCTTGGATGTTGCTCCACCTGTAAACCCAACTTAGTAACCCAGCTTGCTGAAGCAACATTAGTGCAACTGCCTGTGTCAACCATAATCAAACAAGTCTTCCCCTGCACCATGCTTTGGATATGAAATAAATTAGCTCTCTAATTAAGAACAGCTTCATCCTGCTTAACCATTAACAAGTCTCCCTGCACTAGATTTGCTATAATGTCTTCATCTTCCTCTTCTGCCTTAGTACTCTTCTGTTCATCTTCCTCACTCTCAACTTTGTCCCCCTTTATGACCATAACCTTTTATTGGGACATTGAGAAGCAATATGGCCAAGTCCTAAACACTTAAAACATTTGATATCCCTGCTCCTCTTTTGATGTGTTTGGTCAATAGCCTCACTAGCGACTGCCTTTCCCTTTTCCTTCCTTTCCTTCTCCCTCTCACCATCATCTGACTTATGGTGTTGATATGATTTCTGATCCCGCCTACGCTGATGCTGCTCAACCCGATTGGCTAATTTAATCATATCCTTAAGAGTCTGATAATGCTGGAGTTCCACTACATTGGCAATGTCCATCTTCAACCCATTGATGAAACGAGCTATGGATTCATTTGATGATTCCCTAATATCACATCTTGCCGTTAGTTTCTCAAACTCCTTCATATACTCTTCTATGCTCTTCTTACCCCACCTCAAGGATTGCAACTCCATCAGCATCTCTTATTTATAGTAGTCTGGCACAAATCTGCATCTCATCAACCTTTTCATCAAAGCCCATGAACGCACTTTCTCCTTATCAGCCCTATGTCTCTCAGTTTGTAATTTATCCCACCACAGACTAGTATATTCAGAGAATGCTAGAGACGCCATTTTCACCTTCATGCACTCATCCCACTCATAACAGTCAAACACCTTCTTAACCCGTGGCACCCAGTTTAGGAATTCCTCTGGTTTACTACTACTAGTGAAAGGTGGAATTTTCAACTTAATGTTTTCAATCCCCTTACGCCTGTCATCATTGTTTCCTTTCCTACTCCTTTCACTACCAGCATCAGATTCACCACCAGAATGTCTCCTCCTAATTTCTGCACCACTATGGCTTCTTCTATCCCTAACCTCTAATCTCTCCATAATCAATCTAATATTTTCTTGGATTTGATTGAACTCAGCCCTTGTCACAACCTCACCCCCATTATCAACATCATTCCCATTGTTGTTGTTACGAACACTTCCATGCGACAACATCTCTACCAATCAAATTTTTAGCAAAGATATGCACAAGAACACAATTCTCAACAATAGCCCCAAACACCAATGCACAGCAATTCAACACCCAACAATTGAATTCAGCAAAAGATATTCACAAAACCCCAATTCTCAACAACAACCCAATCACGAATTTAACACCCAACAATCGAATTCACAGCAATAATTATCAAAATAAATTCCTAAATTTCCCAACCAACAGCAGTATTGAATTAAAACTACAATTGAGTTGAGATTCAACAACCTTACCGATTTAACCCACGTTTTGATCGAATCCTTCGCTTTGAATCCTTATGAATCCAACCATTGCCCTGATACCAAATGATACAGAATTGGAACCGAATTCCTTTCACACAAATCAAATCGTCAATAATAATCAAATGTTACAAATTTTTAGGTTTTTTTTTTATTTTGTTACTAAGGAATAAAAACAATGATATGGATAAAATTACCAATCTATAGATGCTAAGATTGATAAAATTAAACTGATTCGCAATCAAATCATAGAACGATAGAGACCACGTTCTATAAATCAATCACTAAGGTTAAAAAATTCCAAGAATTCAATAACAATGCTCGCCACAAATTCTATATGAACCAAGAATTTGATAAGAACAACAAGAATAAAGTGAAATCAATTCTCAATATTCAAGAATCTCCAAAGAGGATTCACACACTCAAAAAGTTTTTTTCTTACAACAAAAAATACATCTCTCTACGTAAAAAAAAACCCTAAAGACACTATTTATATCATGTCTAAAACAAATTATGCGAAGCCACTCAACGCCGGCCAAAGGCCGGTGGCCTAAATACATAGGCCAGCACCAAAGGCCGGCAGCCTTCATTTAGGCCGGCACCAAGGCCGGCGGCCTACATTTAGGCCGGCTCCAAGGCCGGTGGCCTTGAAGTTAACTCAACCAGCTTTTATTCAAGGCCGGCTTAAGGCTGGCCGAACTTCGCCTTGGGTACTCCTGACGCTTATGTCCTCCTTTTTTGGACCCCGTATTGCCACCTAGAGCTCAGATTGACTTTGTTTTCTTTGATGCTCATATCTTAGCTCTTGGAATCGTATCACTTATACTCTCACTTTCTAAGCTAATCTTTACATGAAAAAGTAAAGAAAATTTATACAAGTATGAAAAAAATATAAATTCTCTAGTTTAAGCAAGTGAAAATAAAGAACTGTAATTGTTTTTATTCTATTCTATTTTCTGTCTTTTTTTATGTCATCTCCTTTAAATTTGAAATCTTTAGTTTATATATTTTTTTCTTTATCAATAAAAGCCTTGCAACTTTCATAGTCTTCTAATGGCTCCATTGTTGCATGGATAAGATTTATGGAGTTTGGAAATTTTATCTATTTTTCAAATTTTGAACTCACGGTTTTCCTTGTGATATGTAGATATCTTCATCCAAACCTTGTGCAAATGAGCTTCAATTTGAAAACAAAAGATCACTCTCTATGTAGATAAGCTTCAATCGATAACCATATTAGAATAGAATTTAATATATTAGAATATAATTTATTTTAATATAATTATATAGAATTTTAATAAATATTTTATTTTCAATTTTAAAATAATTTATTTAAGAATAAGAAAATAATTTTTTTACTATCTTAATCCATCATCTAAAATAATAGTACTCTACTGCAATTATAAAAAGTGATGTGCTCCAATGGTAATTATATTATAAATCAAAGATAGAAGAAATTATAAATCAAAGATAGAAGAAACCATGTATCTAATTCCAACCAAAGGTGTAAACCTTAACTAGTAAGATGAACCCTAAATTGTGTGAAATGGAATGAGAAAAATGTTGATCTAATTACTTACTAAATATTACACACTAATAGCAATTGGAAAGGCTTGAGAATTATTGATATTACACATAATAATCCTAAGCGAACTCACCACAATCCCTAGGAAAGAAATTGATAAAAGTTGGGGCATGAAAGGGAGAGGACCTTCACAGCAAAAAGAAGTCAATTTTGATTTGAAAAGTGTTATCCAAAAACCCTAAATAACAAGTATTTATACCTATTCTAAACAAAGAAAATTCAACAATATAAAATGATGCTTAAACTGGTCCTATTGGAGCATTTTGCAACCGGTTTATCTACGTGAAATGAAGTAATGTATAGTTGGTTTCTCCATGTGAAATGCAAGTAATGTAAGGCTAGTTTCTCTTGCTTTTTGTAGGTCTGAGCATAGAGCACACACCAAGCATTAGTGTGTTGGTTTGCTATCCTATAAGATCGACAAATGTACTTGATGAAATGCAAAACAATTATACAATGAAAATGAAGACACTAAACGAATGTCTTCGAGTTCTAATTGTTCAAAGAGGACCCTCATTACCAAATTTTGTAATCCTTTGGCTTTTGCTCCGGTTATGGGTCTTGTAAGTGTATGATTCCTATCATCTCCTCGGGCTTGTGGAAGATTTTCCCTCAAATTTGATAGGTTTTCATGAACGTCATTTGGTAAATATGGTAATAGATCTGCAACATTAAATGTAGTAGTGATGCTATATCCTCCTGGTAATTCTATCCTGTATGCATTGTTGTTGATGCGTCTAGCAACTTTGAAAGGTCCATCTACTTTAGGTGAAAGCTTCTATGACTTTTTGTGAGGAAACCTGTCTTTTCCTAGATTAATCTAGATTAAATCACTTGGATTATAAATTCTGGTTTTACTATTTTTGTTACCCTAAAGCTTCTACTATTTTTGTATTTTCTGTAGATTTTATGTTGTCCTATGATGATGTTTCTGAATCTCCTAGGCTTGTTCTACTCCACTCAAGCTTTCTTCCTTTGTTGCCGGACTAGCTATGAAATCTAATGGAAGATTAGGATTATAGCCATACAAGACTTTAAAGGGAGACTTATTGGTTGAACTATGAGTAGACCTATTGTAAGAAAACTCAACAATATAGAGACATAAGTCCCAATCAGTAAGATTCTTGCCAACCATTGTTCTTAATAAGGTACCAAGAGTACGATTAACAACCTCTGTCTAGTTGTCTATTTGTAGATGGCAAGAGGTACTATACATGAGTTTAGTACTAAGTCTTTTCCATAGTGTCTTTTACAAAAAGCTAAGTGATGTGCCTAAAACCAAGATTAAGCACATGTAAAACCAATCTGAAAGACAATTAGATAATGTCAATCAAACGAGCTTGCAATCACATGAACAATGGCGTCAATTCTTAAGATTTATAACCAATTCCACAACACCATGTGATTAATATTGAAATGAACTAAGAATGTGCAGCTCTGATACCAAATTATGATGTGCCTAAAAAGGAGTTTAAGCACAAGCAAATGATCCAATTAACAATCCTTAAAGGATAAGAACAAATTGGTTCAAATTGGAGTAAAATGTTGTGTGACCCTAATCATGCAAGATGAACCGAATGCTAAACTTCAAGGAAATGAATATCACAATGATGTAATCCTTAATGGAGATCACTAAATATACGTGAAGTCCACGTGAATAATACAAATGATCAATAAGAATAATGACCGTGATCCACTTTCTACACAACTTGATTTCATGGTTCAAGAGTGACTAAATGAAAGACTAAAGATCAAGGATAAAAACCACTCAATTAAGCACTAATAATTCAATTACAAATGCAATCAAATCTGACCAAGAAGACATCCAATTCAACCTTAGATATGACTCACTAGTGATGAAAAGGAAACACGACAAAATGTAATTGATATAACTCACAATTTCTCCTTGTTACACTCGCTACAATTTTAATTCTTAGGATTGGAATTGATAAGAGGAATTGAACTATGGAAGAACCCTAGTTCTCTCAGGTAAAATGATGAGTGTATTATGAAAAATTCTCTCCAAAAACCCTACTTAAGCAAATATTTATACTTGCTCCCTTTAGGGTTGAAAAGTTTACATAATTACAAGCAAATGAAAGTGTCCCAAAAGAAAAATTACAACATAAATAGTCCAAATAAATAATTATAAATTAAAATAGTCTTCATCATGCTAGCACCTCCATAAGATTCGTCGGCCCAACTCGTTATCGGTTTAGGTCGGTCCATGGATAACCTATACGCTGAGTTTAAGTGAGTTTGTCCATCGCCCTGTAAAGCATGATAAGTGTTCCTGTTGGAATATACAATACATGAATAAGAGAAAAAAGGTTAGTAGACAAATAATTCCTAGGTCGATTTGCTCAAAATGGGCCCTCATCGCCAAAATTTGAAATCTTTTGGTTCTTACCCTAATGATAGGTTTTGTCGGATTTTGATTCCTATCACTAAGAAACTTAGTGTCTTTGTTAGACACTATGTTATGTGGAACACCATGTAGTTTTACAATTTCCTACGCAAAAAGGTTAGCTATAAAGAGTGCATCATCCGTTTTGTGGCAAGGCATAAAATGGGACATTTTGCTAAAGTGATCAACAATAACCATAATGGAATCCTTTCCTCTTTGTGTCTTGGGTAGACCAAAAATAAAATCCATGTTGATATCAATCCAGGGTTGAGTAGGTATAGGCAAAGGCATATATTTACCCTGAACTCCTTTCTTTCCTTTTGCCCTCTTACAAACCCCACACCTTTCTAGCACCTTATAGACATCCTTTATCGTACCTTTGTAATAAAAATGTTCTTTCAACGAAGTTAGAGTTCTTTTTTCACAAAAATGACTAGATAACCCTCTAGCATAAGCTTCCCTCACTAATAATTCTCTAATAGACCCATTGGGTACACATAATTTTCCAGCTTTATACAAAAAGCCATCAATCATATAATACCCCTCAAATATTTTTCCCCTAAAACATTTATCAATGACTACTTTCAGAAATTCATCATGCAAATATTGTTCCTTCATCAATTCAAATCCAAGTAGTTTTAATTGTAGAGAGGTGATCAGTACATACTTGCGTAACAAGGCGTCAACTACAGCATTCATGTTTCCCTTCTTATACTTAATCATATATGAAAAACTCTCTAGAAACTTCACTCATTTGGCTTGGCATTTTGATAGATTTTGCTAACCTTTGAAATGTTTCAAGGATTCATGATCTGTATAGATGTTGAATTCTTCAAGAAGAAGATAATTTTGCCATATCATCAATGCCCTCACAAAGGAATAGAACTCCTTATCATATATTGAGTAGTTTAATGGTGCACCACTAAATTTTTCACTAAAATAAGCAATGGGCTTTTTATCCTGCATCAATACAACACCAATCCCTGCCCTTGAGGCATCACACTCTAATTCAAAAACTCTATTAAAATCAGTTAAGACCAATACTAAAGCACTAGTAAATTTTTCTTTTATCTCCTCAAACCTCTTTTGGGTCTTATCACCTAAAACAAAAGGAACATTTTTCTTTATCAATTTAGTTAATGGACTAACAATACTATTGAAGTTATGGACAAATCGTCTATAAAATGAAGCTAGTCCACGAAAACATCTTACCTCATTAATTGATTTTGGTGTTGGCTAATCCCTAATAGACTTCACCTTTTCCTCATCCACCCTAACATCAGAACCAGATATAATAAATCCCAGAAATGTTACCTCAATTTGATAGAAAGAACACTTCTAGAGATTAGCATACAACCTATAAATGCTCCATATGATTTTCTAGGTTTTTACTATAAATCAAAATGTCATCAAAATAAACAACAAATTTACCTAGAAATTCCTTCATTACATGATTCACCAGACTCATAAAAGTACTAGGAGCATTAGTCAAACCAAATGGCATGACCATCCATTCATATAATCCATGGCGTTTTTTAAAAGCGGTCTTCTACTTATCTCCTTCCCTCATTCGAATTTGGTGATATCCGTTTTTAAGATCCACCTTGGAGAATACCAATGCATCATACAACTCATCTAACATATCATCAAGTTTAGGAATGGGATACTTGTATTTAATGGTGATTTTGTTGATGGCTCAGCTATCAATGCACATCCTCTAAGTGCCATCCTTCTTAGGGATAAGAAGGGTAGGAATAGCATAAGGACTAAAACTCTCCTTGACAAAACTCTATTCTACCAATTCATCCACCTGATGCTTCAATTCCTTAGCCTCCTTAAGATTCATGTAGTATGCAAGTTGGTTTGGTAAAATTGATCCCAGTTGAAAGTCAATGGTGTGCTGAATACCTCTCAAAGGCAGTAATCCCTTTAGCAATTCATCTATAAAAAGATCTTTGTAGTCATCCAGTACTTGAGATACCATAGGGGGTAAATGCTCATGCCCACCCATCTCTAGAGCATACCTCATCTACAATAAATACACTAGCCTCTCATCTGCTATGGCTTTCTCTAATTCATACTGTCCCACCAATAATGTTTTCTTCTTCTCAGCTTTATTTATTTTCCTTCGTGCCACTTGTACCTCAGAAGGTGACATAGGATTCAACATTATACGTTTGCCCTCTTTTTAAAACACATAAGTGTTTCTAAAGCCATCATGTAAAACTCTCCTGTCATATAAATAGGCCTGCCAAGTAATATATAGAATGCACACATAGGAAGAATGTCACAAATAATCTCATCATGATATTTATCACCTATGCTAAAAGGTATCTTAGCACTCTAGGTAACATATAGACTACCCGACTCACTTAGCCAATGTAATTTATAAGGTTTAGGATGTAGGGTAGTGACTAATTTTAATTTAGTCACTAATGATTCAGTGATAATCACCATAATACTCCAAATTCTAAGAAGATTGTAAGCTCTTTTAAGTTGATAATTAATAAAAAATCATCCGAATTTGATGCTTAATCAAAGAATATGTTTCTTTCAAGTGTAATGAAGATGATTGAAAGAAATTGAGAAGAAAACAACAAAGAGAAAGGAAGAAGAGCATCTCCTCTGCCTACCATGCCCGCATATCAGGGGGCATATGAACAGCAGACCACCACCACGCCCCCATATGAACAACAGATCACCACCACGCCCCCATATCAGGGGCGTATGGAAGAGAAATCAGGAACAGAAGCTACCACGCCACTTACCACGGAGGTATGGCAGAGGGCGTATGGAGCCCCGATATACTTTCTCTAACGTTTCTCTCTCCTCCAATGCTAGCACATATATATAAGACGAAAAGGAGAGAGAGAGAAAAAAAAAAGACGGCAGACCTAGGGTTTTATAATACACTTCTCTTCATTTTTCTCTCTTTCTTTAGTTTTCTACTCAACAATCCAAGGAGATCCAAGCAAGGAATTCAAGATTCAATCTATCCGGGTTGTAATCATGAAATCTAGTTTCTCTTCATGTATTTGTTCTTTCATTGTTAGGTCTATGGACGAGTAAACCTAGACTTAGATCTCATTTGAACTATTTTGTTAGATGATGAAGATATGATTTAATTGATGTTTTATTGATGTTCTTTTGTTCCATTACTTGTGCTGCATAATTATCTTAGATTCATATTTCCAAAATATGAGTTTATGCTTAATATCATTTGAGTTGATTGAGAAATCACTTTTATGATCAGATTTATGTTTTGGATGAGATTTGCTCGTATTTCTAGAGATAGAATATCGAAAATCTTCTGTTGAACATTCATTCGAATCGAGTTCTTATGCTTCATGCAATTCTAGATTGCTATTAATTGAGGAGAGATCCTAATTGATAAATCTAGGATTAGATAAGTAATTTACTTGACAAAGTAATTATCTTGCTTCTTGGAACTCAACAACTTAAGAACTTAGAAACATTAATCCTTAGCTTCTAATGATTTATGTGACAATATAGGTATATAATGAGATCTAGGTTGTTTTGTTATAGAATTGAATCTTGTGTTGTTGAAGTAGCTTTAGTTTAAATTTTAGATTGTTGACTACTTTCATTTTTTATACACCCCATCTTAATTTAATGGTTAGATAATAGGGAAATAGCTAGTACCAGTAATTAGTAACCTTCTCTCTATGGGACAACCCTGTACTTAACACTATATTACGTCTACGGTAGGTACACTTGCCTATTGCAATGTAGTTAGAATTAGGAACAGGCATTATAAATATTAAAACTACGGTTGGCAACGATCAAGTTTTTGGCGCCGTTACCGAGGAGGAGGCACCGCTAATATTAGGAACACTTATTACTTATTAATCTAGCCACTTTATTTACTTCTGTTACTATTCCTTCTTTGTTTACTTAGAATTTAGGTACCACCAATTCTTAGATTTTAGTTCTTATAGTGCATGACTAGGAGCTGATCCAAGGGCCTTGCTGATTTTAATCTGGAGCCTGAGAGAATCCTTACTCAATCACACAAAAGGGACAAGCACCTGTCTCCATCCTCATCAACAAGGGTTAAGGAAGAGTTGGTGTTAGAAGAAATGGTTGACTCATAAAACAATCCTCCTCATGAGCTAAATCCATTGGTTGAGCTTAGGAGAACCAATGCTGAGTTCGCCAGGCCAAGGTTGGATGGTGTTAGCTCTAGCATTGTTAGACCTAGGCTGGCAGCAAACAGTTTTGAGATTAAACCAGGTGTTATTCAAATGGTTCAACAATATGCCCAATTTGATGGTCTTGAGGATGAGGATCCAAACTCTCATATTCAATCCTTCCTGGAGATATGCGACACTTTCAAATTTAATGGAGTGAGTGAAGATGCGGTTCGTCTTAGACTCTTCCCATTTTCTTTAAGAGGAAGAGCTAAACAATGGTTAAACTCTTTGCTAAGAAGCTCCATCACCACCTGGGAAGAGTTGGTTACAAGGTTTTTGGACAAGTTCTTTCCACCTTCAAAGACCGCCAAACTTCGAGCTGACATCCAGTCTTATCACCAACAAGAGTCAGAAACACTTTATGAGGCTTGGGAACGTTTCAAGGAATCATTAAGGAGATGCCCTCATCATGGTGTTCTAGAGAGGATGTAGGTTCAGATTTTCTACAACGGTCTCAATTGTCAGACTAGACAGATGGTAAATGCTGCAGCTGGAGGCACGATTAATCATCAAACTCTTGAAGAAAGCTTAGCTCTCTTCGAGAATCTAGCAGTGAATAATTTTGAATGGTCACATTTTAGGAGTAGAGATAAAAGACCAGCAGGAGTTATTGATGTAGACGTGGCTACTATAATCATGTCAAAAGTAGAGGTGTTGTCTGGAAAAATAGATGGATTGTCACTTTCAAAGTAGCAAGTATCTGCAGTTGAGCCCTCCTTTAGAGATGAATTAGTTGTTGAACAGGTGGATTATTTGGGAAATCAAATCAGGCCTTAGAATAATCCTTACAGTAACACATATAATCCAGATTGGAGAAATCACCAAAATTGTTCATGGAGTAACAAAAACAATTTTCAAAAAGGTAATCCCAATCCTCCCCCTAGTTTTCAAAGACCACCTGGTTAGAGTTCTAAACCACAATCATCATTGAGGACATCCTGGCAAAATTGGTAAAAGATTTTGAAGATAGACAAAATTCATTGGACATGATTTTAAAGAATCAAGACACTACTCCCAAAAACCATGGCGCCTCAATCTACAATCTTGAGACTCAGGTTGGATAAATTGCTAAATTACTTTCAGAGAGACCTCAGGGTTCATTGCTAGGAAATACAGAGACAAATCCTCGTGAGCATGTGAAAGCAATAACCTTGAGAAGTGGTAAAGAACTCCAATCTGAGAATCACATAGAAAGAGGTGAGGCATCCGGCTCAAAGGAGAAACAACTGATTGAAAATGATGAAGGAGAGCAGCTAGAGAAGTTAGTTGAGAAGAAATCATCATCATCCAAGCCGATTCCAGAATATAAACCTCCCATTCCATACCCTGCAAGATTGAAGAAAGATAAGGTGGATGAGCAATATGGTAAATTTTTGGAAGTTTTTAAACAATTGCATATTAACCTTCCATTAGTTGAGGCACTGACTCAAATGCTTAGATATGCAAAGTTTTTGAAAGAATTATTGTCAAATAAGAGAAAATTGGAAGAGTTTTCTTCAGTGACTTTAGGTGGAGAATGTTCGGCAGTTATTCAGAACAAACTTCTAAAAAAGCTTAGGGACCCTGGGAGCTTCACCATCCCG
The DNA here is from genome assembly GCA_037954665.1 of Laguncularia racemosa. NCBI lineage: Eukaryota > Viridiplantae > Streptophyta > Magnoliopsida > Myrtales > Combretaceae > Laguncularia > Laguncularia racemosa. The sequence continues at coordinate 118,154 of JBBMOL010000604.1, forward strand.
TGTTTGATCGGTAACCTAACTGAGGAGAGGGCCCTAGCTGATCTTGGGGCTAGTATTAATCTCATGCCATATCAACTCTTCAAGAAGCTGGGACTTGGGGAACCAAAGCCAACCCGAAGGAGCTTGCAATTGGCAGATAGATCAGCCAAATTCCCAAGAGGAGTGGTTGAGGATGTGCTAGTAAAAGTTCAGGACTTCATTTTCCCAACAGATTTCGTCATCCTAGATATGGAAATAGATGGGGAGATCCCATTGATTCTTGGGAGAACATTTCTAGCTACTGCAAGAGCTATCATAGATGTGGGAGACGGGAAATTGGTGCTACGAGTGGGAAATGAGGAAGTCATAGTAAAGATGCCGGATGTTTTTAAGCATAGTTTGCAACATGATGATACTTTTTTTGCAGTGGATGATCTTGATCTACCTATTTCAGAGTCAATGCAAGAATTTTTATGCAAGGATGCTTTAGAAATTTGTTTGACGAATGGGGATCAAGGAGAATCTATGGGTGCATCAGTTAAAGAGATGACTGTCAGTCTTGATGGAAGTCCTAAGTTGAAGAAGGAGGGAAGTTTCTAAGAGTTAAATCGCTCTATTATTCAGAAAACCAAGCCCTCCACTGAAGAACCCCCTGTCTTAGAGTTAAAGCAGTTGCTTGACTATCTCCAATATGCTTTCCTTGAGCAAGACTCTAAACTGCTCGTGATTATAGCCTTAAACTTGAGTTTGACCTAGAAAGATAAATTGCTGAATGTTTTTGGTCAACATAAGAAGGCTATTGCATGGAAGATGGCTGACATAAAGGGGATTAGTCCATCATTTTATACTCACAAAATTCTCTTGGAAGAAGCTGATAAATCAGTGATTCAACCTCAACGCAGACTTAATCCAAATATGCGAGATGTGGTGAAGAAGGAAGTGATTAAACTACTTGATGCTAGAATGATTTATCCTATTTCTGATAGCACATGGGTGAGTCCAGTTCAAGTAGTTCCAAAGAAAGGAGGCATGACCGTCGTACCCAATGAGAAAAATGAGCTCATTCCCATGAGAACGGTCACAGGATGGAGAGTTTGTATTGATTACCACAAACTCAATGATGCGACCAAAAAGGATCACTTCCCTCTCCCATTCATAGATCAAATGCCGGAACGATTGGCAAGACATTCTTATTATTGTTTCCTAGATGGAATGTCGGGTTATTTCCAAATTCCCATTACACCTTAGGATTAAGAGAAAACAACATTCACATGTCCATTTGGTACGTTTGCATATAGGAGAATGCCTTTTGGCTTGTGTAATGCCCTTGCCACCTTCCAGAGGTGTATGCTTGCAATATTTGAAGATATGGTGGGAGAAAATATGGAGGTTTATATAGATGATTTCTCGGTATATGGTGACTCCTTTGATGATTGTCTCTGTCACTTGGAATTGGTTTTGAAAAGATGTGAAGATACTAATTTGGTGCTTAATTGGGAGAAATGTCATTTTATGACACAAGAGGGTATTGTCTTGGATCATAAAATCTCCAAAGAAGGTAATGAGGTGGATGAGGCTAAGATTGAAGCAATTTCTAAACTACCTCCACCTTCATCAGTGAAAGCAATCCGAAGCTTTCTTGAACATGCAGGATTTTATCGTCGATTTATAAAAGATTTTTCAAAAATCACGCGACTAATGACAAAGCTTTTGGAGAAGGATGCACCTTTCAATTTTTCTAAAGAATGCCTCGATGCATTCAATACTCTCAAGGAGAAGCTTACCGATGCTCCAATTATGGTTGCACCGGATTGGAATCTTCCTTTTGAAATCATGTACGATGCAAGTGATATGGCTGTAGGTGCTGTCTTGGGGCAATGTAAGGATAAATATTTCCAACCTATTTACTATGCAAGTAAGACTCTTACCCTTGCACAAGAGAATTATACCACAATTGAGAAAGAGTTGCTGGCAGTTGTCTTTGCATTCGACAAATTCCGACCCTATCTCATATTATCAAAGGTTATAGTCTATACTGATCATTCCACTTTGAAGTTTTTGCTGACCAAACAGGATGCAAAGCTACGTTTGATTAGGTGGATTTTACTCCTTCAGGAGTTTGACCTAGAGATAAGAGATAAAAAGGGTGCCGAGAACCTAGTAGCTGACCACTTGTCACGCTTGGAGAATCCATTCCTAGAGAAATTGAATGAAGGAGAAATCAATGATGAATTCCCTGAGGAAAGATTGTTATCTATAAATGCAATTCACAATGGGAATGATATGCCTTGGTTTGCTGACATTGTAAATTATATAGTGGCCAAGGTTGTTCCTAAGGATAGGGGATATCATCAAAAGAAGAAGATTATTAAAGATTCAAGGTATTATACTTGGGAGGATCCTTATCTGTTTAAGATTTGTGCCGATCAGATGATTAGAAGGTGTGTATCACATAAGGAAGGATGGGAAATACTTTTTCATTGTCACACCGGACCAACTGGTGGTCACCATAGTTCGAACCGAACTGCTCAAAAGGTCTTGGAATCTGGTTTTTACTAGCCTTCACTGTTTAAGGATGCCCAAGACTATGTAGCCCAGTGTGACAGATGTCAAAGAACTGGAAACCTTTCAAGAAGAAATGAGATGCCTCAGTAGTATATGTTAGAGTGTGAAGTTTTTTATGTCTGGGGTATCGATTTCATGAGACCACTTCCATCTTCTTTTGGGAATAACTATGTGCTTGTAGCGGTTGATTATGTGAGTAAATGGGTAGAAGCACAAGCTCTACCGACAAATGATGCAAGGGTTGTAAAGAAATTTCTCAAAAAGCTCTTTTCTAGGTTTGGTGCCCCAAGAGCGCTTATTAGTGATAGAGGCACACATTTGTGTAATACGCAAATTGAGAAAGTGCTTAAAAGATATGGAGTAACTCATAGACTTACAACTCCCTATCATCCCCAATCAAGTGGGCAAGCCGAGGTATCAAACCGAGAATTGAAGAGAATTTTGGAAAAATCGGTTTCTCATCATCGACGGGACTAGTCCGATAAGCTTGATGAAGCATTGTGGGCATATAGAACCGCCTACAAAACTCCATTAGGAACTACTCCTTATTGACTAGTCTATGGTAAGGCTGTCATCTTCCCGTTGAGATAGATCATAAAGCATATTGGGCTATCAAAACAGTAAATTTAGATCTTGAAGGGGCTGGAAAACATAGATTGTTGCAACTGAATGAATTGGATGAGATGAGACTTGCAGCATATGAGAACTCAGCAATCTATAAGGAAAGAGCCAAGTATCATGATTCTCGCATTTAACAGCCCAAACAATTCAAGGAAGGTGATCTTATCTTGCTCTTCAATTCTAGACTCAATTTATTCCCAGGTAAACTATGATCGAAATGGTCCGGGCCGTTCCGAGTAAGAAAAGTATTTCCCTATGGCACAATTGAGGTAGAACATCCTGAGAAGGGAATTTTTAAGGTTAATGGGCAAAGATTGAAGTTATACCTTGGAGACAGTGAGTGCTTCAAAGAGAGGGAGGAGATTAATCTCCTCATGGCATCCGCTTAATCCTGTCATACATCCTTTTCGTCTAGCTAAAGACGTTAAACAAAGCAACTTTTGAGAGGCAATTTATGCCCGATTTTCTTATTTTTTTAATTGTTTTTCAATTTTATTACGTTAGCTTTATGATTGAGCATGAGTTCCTACCTTTTTTCTGTTTTGTTTGTAGGTTATGGGAGTTGAAAATGAGGTGATTGGAAAGCCTCATGGAGTAAGGAACGTAAAAAAAAAAAGAAAAGTGTATAGAGAAACACTACGCCTTGGCCATGGAGAGTATGAAGGCAAAAGAGGCGACAAAGTGGAAAAATTCCAACTGATATGCTACCACGCCCCTTGCCACGGGGGCATGTCAATCCAGAATTGCCCACAGAGTCTACCACACCCTATTAGCCTTGTGTTAACTTAATTTAAGGACTCATGCTTTACTTTTCTTTATTTTTCTTTCTTTTTAATTTCTGTTGTAGACTAACTTCTTTCGAGTTTTCTTCTTTGTATAGTTTTCCAGATTTTGATATTGCAGCAATCGGAAGATTCACACAATGCTTGAATGTTGGAGCTACTACACAACATATGGTTTTGATCAAGCACTTGATGAATAGCAACATCGAATTTAGGGGAGCACTAGTTCTTTTTATTACCTTTTCTATCTTAATTTTTCTCTACTTAATGCTCTTTCCTTGCCTGATTTTTATTGCAAGTATAGACATTGAGGACAATGTCTAACTTAAGTGTGGGGGAGGGGTATTAAATAGTATGTATAAAGGGAAAAAGGAGAACTAGGTGTGTATGTGTGATTATCGATATAGAAAGTGGAAAATTTTCAAAATTCTTCCAATTTTCTATCAAAATTCCTCCTACATTTTCTATGTTGCTAGAATTCTAGCTGCTTTTGAGGAGTGTTTTAGCATTCAATGATTGAATTCCTCAAAAAGCATGTCGTGTAATTCACTCCTGTTTTTGCATTGAATTTTGTCATACTTGATCAAACTTATAGAATAAAAATCTTTGTGAAGCAAGTTTACTTGTTATTTAAAGGTAGAATTCAAAGTTAGGAATTGAACTAAGGTACTTAGCAAAATGTTAATTGGCTTGATTTCTAAGTTACTAGGAAAAATATTGTTTCATCAAAAGTCTTGAGAGCTAATCAATCCATTATAAAAGGATAAATGAAGTAATTCTCTTGGTGATCTTTCTTAAGAGACCTTCTAAGAAAAGTTTAAGTCGAAATAAGATATCTTAGTTAGTGCGGGTTGGTTTTAGTCCCTCAGAAGAGCGAAGTTTGACCCTACTACTAGCTAAACAAATCAGTTAGAGTAATGGAGGTTCGATGGGGTCCCTTTAAAACTTGGTCACCTAAGGTCGTCTGGCCTGGGAACGGCCGACCGAGGAAATTACTCTCAAAAAAAAAAAAAAAAGAGGGGGTAAGTTCTTGAAACTCGAGTGATTAAGTCCATAGGGACGCCTTCAATTGAAGGGATAACATCTGTTAACTTGGGTGACGAGCCCAGGATTATCAACTGAAAGCTTGCTACATGGGTTTTAGGATCATAAATAAATAAATGAAACTTTTGGGAAGGTCTATCAAAGGAAGAGGAATCCAGGGGAATCTTGAATGCAAAATACTTTCATGATGGAGTAGTTCGCTTAGAGAGATGGATGAGGAGGCTAATCACTCTGAAATAGCTAATTGAAATGAGCCAAATCTCCTTTTGTTTCGATTTGACCTTGAGTTTGATTTTTGATTTGAAAGCTATTATTAAAAGATAAAGGTAGAAACTTACTTTACTTTGACTAATTTTAAAACTTTGATTAAAGCATCACTAGTTCAATATTGTAGGACAAGGTGAGGAGTACATTCAATCAATTGAGAAGTTCTATTGGATGTTAAACATGATCATTGATGAATGCTGATATTCTAGCCTACTGTGTTTGGAAATATGAAGTCCCCATTTTGAATGTATGGTCTTTTAAATTGCTTTTCTTGGGGACAAGCAAAGATTCAAGTGTGGGGGAATTTGATAATCACCATAATACTCCAAATTCTAAGAAGATTTTAAGCTCTTTTAAGTTGATAATTAATAAAAAATCATTCGAATTTGATGCTTAATCAAAGAATTTGTTGCTTTTAGGTGTAATGAAGATCATTGAAAGAAATTGAGAAGAAAACAACAAAGAGAAAGGAAGAAGAGCATCTCCTCTACCTGCCATGCCCCCATATCAGGGGGCATATGAACAGTAGACCATCACCATGCCCCCATATGAACAGTAGACCACCACCATGCCGCCATATTAGGGGCGTATGGAAGAGAAATCAGGAACAGAAGCTACCACGCCCCTTACCACGGGGGCATGGCAAAGGGCGTATGGAGCCCCGACATACTTTCTCTAACGTTTCTCTCTCCTCCAATGCTAGCACATATATATAAGACGAAAAGGAGAGAGAGAAAAAAAAAAGACGGCAAACCTAGGGTTTTATAATACACTTCTCTTCATTTTTCTCTCTTTCTTTAGTTTTCTACTCAACAATCCAAGGAGATCCAAGCAAGGCATTCAAGATTCAATCTATCCGGGTTGTAATCATGAACTCTAGTTTCTCTTCATGTATTTGTTCTTTCATTGTTAGGTCTATGGAAGACTAAACCTAGACTTAGATCTCATTTGAACTATTTTGTCATATGATGAAGATATGATTTAATTGATATTTTATTGATGTTCTTTTGTTCCATTACATGTGCTGCATAATTATCTTAGATTCATATTTCCAGAATATGAGTTTATGCTTAATATCATTTGAGTTGATTGAGAAATCGCTTTTATGATCAGATTTATGTTTTGGATGAGATTTGCTCGTGTTTCTAAAGATAGAATATCGAAAATCTTCTGTTGAACATTCATTCGAATCGAGTTCTTATGCTTCATGCGATTCTAGATTGCTATTAATTGAGGAGAGATCCTAATTGATAAATCTAGGATTAGATAAGTAATTTACTTGAGAAAGTAATTATCTTGCTTCTTGGAACTTAACAGCTTAAGAACTTAGAAACATTAATCCTTAGCTTCTAATGATTTATGTGACAATAGAGGTATATAATGAGATCTAGGTTGTTTTGTTATAGAATTGAATCTTGTGTTGTTGAAGTAGCTTTAGTTTAAATTTTAGGTTGTTGACTACTTTCATTTTTTATACACCTCATCTTAATTTAACGGTTAGATAATAGGGAAATAGCTAGTACTAGTAATTAGTAACCTTCTCTCTATGGGACAACCCTGTACTTAACACTATATTACGTCCACGGTAGGTACACTTGCCTATTACAACGTAGTTAGAATTAGGAACATGCATTATAAATATTAAAACTACGGTTGGCAACGATCATGCAGCTATAACATTAGTACAATTGCTGCCATCAATAATAAGAGCACACAAATTACCTTATACCATGATGTGCTTAATAATCTGAATCATAAGCACAAGATACAAATGATTAATCAAATAATCAATTAGACTAAAAAATTAACATAAAATTAAACGATGAATATATCAAATGGTGTTAACCAAATGAGAAGTACTACAAGCGAATTCCAATACCAATCAATTACAAGGAACAATGTAATTCCAATATCTAAAATTAACTTGTAATCCTAGCAATACATGAACCTTAATTTAGCATAAAAGAACAAATAGGAAGATCAACTAACTATTGTTAAATATTACACAATAGAAATAATAAGATGCAACTTAGAAAATCTTGATATAACTTACAAGAAATTCCAAGCCAAACTCACTACAATTTTTGAAGAAAATTATAAGAGTGTGTAAACACCCCATTTTTGCCCTAGGAGTCAATAATTTTCAATAATAATCAATTTTCAATTTTTCCAAATTTTTCCATTTTTTCCTTAATTTAGCATAAAATAATAAAAATGTTCAAAAAATAAAAATAAATAGGAAAAAACTTCAATTTTGAGAAATGATTTCGGAAATAGCAATAATGAATAATAAACATTTTTTACAAATTTTTGAAATTTCAAAAAATACAAAAAAAATAGAAAAATCGCATTGCATATATGTAATTTGCGAAATAAATAAAATCGTGAAAGTGGGCTAGCCCAGCTGGTCCGGACCATGGCTAAGTGCGCGCGGGGGGGGGGGGGGGGGGGGGGGGGGGGGGCTCGGTCAGACGTTCGAATCGCGGGGGAAGCAGTTTCTGCGTTTTGCAATTTTTCGACTTATCCAGGACATGTGGCAACATCTGATTGGCTGGAAGAAACGCACGCGCCGGGCGCGTGATCGTCTCCTACCTCGAGCCCGAGATCACCGGCGAAGAAAAAATTCGTATTTCGGCCGTTTTGATTCGATTTTTTTGCACAAATCCAACAGATCTTCAACAAAGATAAGATAAACATTATCTAATTAAAATCAAATCGCAACAAATCGTTGGATGGGCACGAATCAGAGTTGGTTTTTCAACCGAAAATCCGATCAGCTTCAATCGGAGGAAATCCGAGCTTATCCAGCTCGTTTTCAAGCGCCTATAAATAGAGGAGGAGATGAGGAAGCAAGATCACAGATCAGAATTGCGAGAGAGAGAGAAAAGAGTGTAGATCGGAGGAAACCCAAAGTTGCAACCGCCGATCGGAGTTGAGCCACCGCAAGGAGACGTTCTGGGAGTAAATCACCGCTACCATTGGATTCAGCACCCTCAAGAAGCTAGGATTCGACACTTCACCCGCCGCAAAGGACCGCCGGAACACCGTGAACGAGCCAACCCCACCGCCGTGTCCGACCGACCCGATTCGACCCGATCGACCCGACCCGCGCACCGACCCGGATCCAGGTAAGTCGGATTTTCCAGTTTTTTTTATTTTTATTTAATTAATTTTGTTTATTTATTTATTCCGAATTAATTAAGTAATTTATTATTTGTTATTTAGTTATTTATTTATTTATTTATATATTTATGTGTTATTTTTAATAAATAGGAAAAATATAGAAATTAGATTTTTTTTAGAATTTAATAATGTAGAAAAATAGTAATAAATAAAAAAATAATAAAAAAAATATAGAAAAATAATAAAAAAATTAGGAAAATAAATCATAAAATTTTAGATGTCAAATAGGATAGACAGTGAACAAAATTCCCAAAAAATCACAAAAATCACAAAAATTCCCAAAAATCACGAAAATCAACAAAAATTCCTAAAAACCACAAAAATCCCCAAAAATTCTCAGAAATCACAAAAATAACAAAAAAATCAAAAAAAGTCATAAAAGATAAATAAATAAGTTTTAGCACTTAGAAAAATCATTTTCGTCAAATAAATCAAAATTGATGTTTTCCCTATAAAATCATTTTTTCAAAATGAAATCAAGCTTAGGCTTAGAGTTTTAGGAAAAATCCCAAAAATGGTAAGAACATAAATCGAAAGAAATTTCAAAATTAAAATTCACCAATACACTAAAGATTTTCAGAAAAAGCGAACTATGGCTTGTTTGATCCTCAGTAGCAGGTACGTAGGCACCCATTCGGGTCAACTCATAAAATAAATGAAAAATCCTTTTTTTGAAATAAATTCAAAGACATAACAAAAATTAACAAAAACACAATGAAACACATTTCTAAAGATAAACAGTTTCAGGAGATTAGGTGGTAACCGTACAGGTTTTAATAGGTTAGCCTCCGGACTTAGAAACTCTGGTTTTCCTTTTTTTTTTTCTCTCTTCTCACAAAAACAAGAAGAGGAAATAACGACGACTAGTAGTCCAAATTAAGACTAATCCGCTCCTTTAGTCTTAATTCACTTTTTCCCAACAAAAATTGGGTGGTGACTCTAAAAATCAAACGAAATTCCTAACTCAAGTCGAGGATCTACATTAGATGAGCACAGGGTCTAGTCTAGATCGGATTAGGAATGGGAATTCAAAAATTAGACTCGACAGGATGGCGACTCCACTGGGGATCCATACC
>JBBMOL010000605.1:0-15543 GCA_037954665.1 Laguncularia racemosa
TTCCTATGATCAAATTACCATGGAAAAAATTTAATAGCTAATCTAAACAAAAAAAAAACTTTATCCTCTGTTTAGCAAAAGAATTTTTATTCCAAAAGTAAATACTTAATCCACTAAGGAAAAAACACCCAATTAAACTGCATTGGATATTAGCAAGTATATAATCCTTGCAACATAAAGTAGAAGCATATAACATCAACACTTTCCATAGATTTTCTCCCTTTTTATTTAAGTCTTGTTTTATTCAATGAATGTTTACATTCATTTTTTTTTTATTTAATCAAGCCTCTATTTTGTACGGGTTTTTGCCCGCTTCTTTTCATGAACTTTCACCTTTTCACCCTTATCGTTATAGTGAGTTCATTGAGTTGGCACATCCCAAGCTCGTCACTCAAATGACCGGGTTTTGAGATACGCCTACGGACTCTTCCTCACTCTAACATTCAAGTTTGAATACTCTTAACTCAATTACTTGAATCATTGGAGTAATGGCTATGCTTGATTCTCTCTTCTTCTTTTTTCTTTTTTTTTTGTTTCACTAAGTGTTATAACAAACAACTTCAAAGAGTATACAGTAGCTAATATACCTAGAAGTAAACTTGTTTATTTTTCAGTTAGGGACTCAACTTCTGATGGGAAAAATTCTGGCACTGTCAACCTTTTCAGAACCCAATTTGGATGATTGACCAAATTGCTCATCTTTTATCTTATGTTTTATTTCTAATAAACTTTGAGAATAATCTTACAGGTACGATTATATATCTCTATGGGATGTCAAAATGTCCTACAACTTCAGTTGGACACAAGACATTTTTCTAGGTAACAAATCAAAGGCCCGCTGCGATTGTTCCCCTATTCTAAGGCATTGGATCATGAAGATTTATGTTATTTTGTATCTTGTAAATGTTTATTGAACTATTTGTTTGTATTTTGGTTTTGGGACACTTTTATTTCCATGTAACTTTCATTTAAGGTTAGCCACCTTAAAAGTGGCAAACTTGTAATTTTGAGCACTTTTTAATCCTAGAAGTAGCAAGTATAAATACTTGCTTAAGAGAGGGTTTGAGGAGCTTATTTTTGCATAACATACACTCTCTTTTCACGTGTGAATTAGGGTTCATACCTTGGTTCCAACTCTTATCAATTTCAATTCCAAGACTTGAAATTGTGGCGAGTGCAACAATTGGAATTTGTGAGTCATATCAATTCCTACTTGTTGTGAATTCTTTTCTTCTCTAGTGTGTTGTATCTAGGGTTGATTAGAGATAGTTCTTGGTCAGATTTACATCTTATTGTACATGAATTCATTTGATTATTTGAAAGAATTATCAAGTTGATTCAATTCATCATTAAGGATTCTTTGCTAGCGTGAATTTCACCATTTGAAAAAGGGATCTTCCTTCACGGTTTTCTTTGTCAAATTGAGGCTTGATTTTCGTGGATTATATGATATTAGAAGTGTTATTAGAAGCCATTTCCATTGTGGTATTCAGATTATATCATTAGTAGGTTGAATTTCATCATTTCAACATTAGGGTTCATTTGAAAAGTGCCATTTTTAGGATCCGATTTTGCCTAGACTTGAGATATCTTTTCTTAAGTCTTTTGAATGTGTTTTTAAGAGTGATTAGGCACATCATCTGTTTGGTATCAGAGCTCTTGTTGAGAGAAGGGAATTGGTTGTATTAAAATTCGTGGAAGTGATCAACAATTAGGGTTGATCAAGTGGAAAAAACGCAATTGTGTAGTTGTTGTTGTTGTTGTAGTTTGAGATTGCGGAATTGTTTTGGATTGGGATTTAATTTGCTGGTTATTGGAGTTGATTTGGGAAGGTTATTATATCACTTTGTGGATGCTAATTCACGTGGAAGAGCAGAAGTACAAAGTGAAATTACCTTAGCAAATTGTTTGAAATTGTGAAACTTACCAATTGTTGCCGTGTAGCTTGTGGCGTGTGGAGTTGTGAAGTATGTTGTCCTTGAATTCCCTTGTGTAATTCTGAATTTGTGAAGTTAAATTTTCAGATTACATTAAGTTTGGTTAGTAAGGAATTATTTGAATTCAAATCATATGCAATTAAGTTGTGGGAGTTAATGATTGCTATTTGAATTTGAATTCATTGTTACCAATTGAGGAAGGCTTGCAATAAGTGAAGTTATTTGAAATTCAAATTGTAAGTTGCTGCCTATAGTGGAATTCGGAATTCATTTTGGAAAGCTACTTATTAATCTCTTGTCTTCATTATTTGCCGTGGAAGTTTAAGATTACTTGTATTCATTGTTCACTTTGTTGTTGCCGTGGAGTAAACTTGTGGAAATTAATTTTGCTGCACCGTGTACTTGTGGCTTGTTGTGGAGGAGAGAATTCCACGTGAGTTGCAATTATAAATTGTAACATTAAGTGGGTTTGTTGTTTGTCTTTTGTAGTTACTATTGTGTGGGGTTTAAGGAAGTATTGTAGTGGAAGTGTAAATCCTTGAATCATATCATTTTGAGGAACAATATACAAGGATCTACAAATATGTCTAATGATAGTGTGAATGGGGGATTGGGTGAAGAAGCCAATAGCCAGGTTGGTGGAGGACATGGACGTAATGTAGTAGGTAGAAGAACTCTAGAGGAACAACTTCAGGAACTTACTACTATGGTTGCTACACTAGTAACTAGAGTTGACAGGATGGCTTTACCACAACCACCAGTGGTAAACCAACCGGCACCACCTCGAGTAGCTCCACAAAACCCTCATCGAAACAGAGTAGTGGAAGAAAGAGATGACAATTTTGGAGTCAACCTAAATCAAAATAGGGATTTCAGGCCACCTCGGGGTTTGGAATATGTGAAACTACAGATGCCATCCTATGATGGTAAGGGATCAGCAGATGAGTACCTGGACTGGGAGGATAAGGTCGAAGGTCTTTTCGAATGTTATGAGATTGACGACAATACCAGGGTCAGATTGGCTGCAGTTGAATTTGTAGGGTATGCTGCACTTTGGTGGAAGAATCTGATCATCAATAGGCGTCGGGATGGAGAGGCTGAGGTTCAGACCTTGAGGGATATGAAGAGGTTGTTAAGGAAGAGGTTCATTCTTGAGCACTACAAACAGGAGCTGTTTATGCGACTGCAAACTTTGAGGCAGGGGGGGAAACGGTGGATGATTATGTGCAGGAATTTGAGACCTTATGATTAGGTGTGGGTCTGTTGAGCCTCCGGAACAAAACTATAGCACGATTTGTCTCATGTTTAAAATATGAGATAGCGTGTATTGTTGAGCTACAGCGCTACACACCACACTTGATGAGGCTATTCAGTTGGCCTTAAAAGTAGAGAGACAGAGGAGGTTCAACTTCTTTAGGGCTCCTAGCAGCAGGCCCGATACTACTAATAGACCCATATCAGTCGACAGTCGATCAGGGGGAGCAAAGGCGGTTGGTGAGGGAGTCAAGACAGTGGACACTACTACCCCAACCATCATTAGGGAAAACTTACCCACTGGGAAGGGTAAAGAGGTCATGGCACTAGAAACGAGGCAGACTGTTCCCAGATCTACTAGTAGGAAAGCACGCCAGATTAAATGTTTTAAATGCATGGGATTTGGGCATATGGCTGCACAGTGTCCAAATAAGAGGTGATGACTATTATGGAAGACGTTGGAGAGGATACTGAGGATGACCATGAACAGATTGAGCCTACAGATCTACCAACAGTATTGCAGGAATATTATGATGATCAGAATGCAAATGCACCTGAGGAGCATACTAGAGGAAAATATCTATCCCTCAATGTATTACGCAGGATTTTGTCCACATCTCCTGATGTCAGTGATATTCAGAGGGAGAACATATTTCATACCTCTTGCAGAATCAGAGGTAACCTTTGTGTACTCATCATTGATAGTGGTAGTTGCACGAATGTTATATCTGCTGCACTAGTAGACAAATTACAACTGTCTACTATACCTCATCCTAGTCCTTATCATTTGCATTGGCTGATAATAGAGGTAGTATGCATGTTACCCTTAGGGCAAAGGTTCCAGTGAGTGCCGGGCAAGACTATCATGATGAGATCCTTTGTGATATAGTTTCTATGCATGCATTCCATTTGCTGTTGGGTCGGCCCTGGTTGTATGATCGACGGGTGATACATGATGGGTTTAAAAATACCTACATGTTTAGCATGGGCGAAACACGCATAATCCTATTACCAATGACTCCATCTGAGGTCCAGAGTTTTCAGAAAAAGGTCAGGCAACCGTCCACTACCATGGTTAGTCGGGGAAGCAGAACAACTGAGATCCTAGGGTTCAATTCCACAATCGATCCTCTAGATTTGAGGGCAAATCTTTCAGAAGCCCGAGGAGATGATGGGAAAAATTCTGGCACTGTCAACCTTTTCAGAACCCAATCTGGATGATTGACCAAATTGCTCATCTTTTATCTTATGTTTTTATTTCTAATAATTTTTGACAATAATCTTACAGGTACGATTATATATCTCTATGGGATGCCAAAATGTCCTACAACTTTAGTTGGACACAAGACATTTTTCTGGGTAACAATCAAAGGCCCGCTGCGATTGTTCTCTATTCTAAGGCATTGGATCATGAAGATTTATGTTATTTTGTATCTTGTAAATGTTTATTGAACTATTTTGGTTGTATTTTGGTTTTGGGACACTTTTATTTCCATGTAACTTTCATTTAAGGTTAGCCACCTTAAAAGTGGCAAACTTGTAATTTTGAGCACTTTTTAATCCTAGAAGTAGCAAGTATAAATACTTGCTTAAGAGAGGGTTTGAGGGAGCTTATTTTTGCAGAACATACACTCTCTTTTCACGTGTGAATTAGGGTTCATACCTTGGTTCCAACTCTTATCAATTTCAATTCCAAGACTTGAAATTGTGGCGAGTGCAACAATTGGAATTTGTGAGTCATATCAATTCCTACTTGTTGTGATTTCTTTTCTTCTCTAGTGTGTTGTATCTAGGGTTGATTAGAGATAGTTCTTGGTCAGATTTACATCTTATTGTACATGAATTCATTTGATTATTTGAAAGAATTATCAAGTTGATTCAATTCATCATTAAGGATTTCTTTGCTAGCGTGAATTTCACCATTTGAAAAAGGGATCTTCCTTCACGGTTTTCTTTGTCAAATTGAGGCTTGATTTTCGTGGATTATATGATATTAGAAGTGTTATTAGAAGCCATTTCCATTGTGGTATTCAGATTATATCATTAGTAGGTTGAATTTCATCATTTCAACATTAGGGTTCATTTGAAAAGTGCCATTTTTGGGATCCGATTTTGCTTAGACTTGAGATATCTTTTCTTAAGTCTTTTGAATGTGTTTTTAAGAGTGATTAGGCACATCACTTACTCTTAGACTTCCAATTCTAGAGCTAAATACAAGGTAAATTTGTTTCTTAAAGATTTCACTACTTAGTTTTAACCAAGTATTCTAATCACAGTAGTGGGTGAGTAAAGCCTTTGAACAAGTCAATTTCACATTTTATAGATGCTTATTACAACATTTAGTATAATCTCCAGATTTCATGATAAAAATTGCTTAAGGAAAATGATGAGATCCATGATGAGAGCCAAGCCGAAAGGAGAAATGTGGATCCTCTTGAAGTGTCGCCTGGACCGATTAAAAGAAATCGAGCAAAACGATTCAAGGAAGCACTTAACGGGTTGATAAAGGTTGTCCATGAAGCCGGAAAGGATTGGAGCAATCATGAAGTTGGAACGGATTGGAACAACCATGGAAAGACCCTTACTTTTGTACAAGTTATACTGGATACGGGATGAAGAGGGCGTGTACTTTCAAGGCACGGCGTGTATGGAGTCAAGCAAATCTACAGAAAGATACACGGTTAAAGTACACGGGCGTGTATGTTGCCAGAAGTTGCACAGACAAGTACACGGTCAAAGTACACGGGCGTGTACACAGACCGTGTATCCCCTGTCGGCTAGCTTTTTCTGTTTCGTGTTTTTATGTCACTTAACTAAACTACGTCGTTTTGGACTTGTTTTTACACGAATTGTAACCCTAGTATAATCCGTCCTCTTAAACCTTAAACAACTCAAGGCAAGATGAAGATATCAAAATTAATTTTCAAAATCTCAATTGCAACAATCCCTCCTCTTAAACCTTAAGCTCTGATACCAAATTATGATGTGCCTAAAGGGGGGTCAAGCAAAATCAAATAGCAATTGATGAATTCCAATCAATACCCACATCACACAAGAAGGAACAAGCCTTAATTTCAAAAAGAAATCCGAAATATTGATGAATCAAAATGATATAAGGATCAACCGATGGCTAATTATAAAATGGAATGAGATTCTCACAAGAAACAATAACAACATAAAATTAACTAATTCCTCACTAGATATGACGCACTAGTTTGGAGTTAGGATCAACTTGTTATTTGTTGATATGACTCACAACAAATCCAAGTCCACTTGCCACAATTTCACTAATGAAATTGATAAGAGCAAATGCTTGCAAGAGGAGACTCTCACGGCACAAAAGGGTGCTTTTCTCAATGTTCAAAAAGCTCCCTAAAAAACCTAATTTGCAAGTATTTATACTTGCACCCTTTAGGGTTAAAATGACTAGAAAATCACAACTATGCCACTATAGGGTGGCCAGTCCTAAGGGCAAAATTATAACCAAATAAAACGTCCCATAAGCTTATAAAATAAATGGTTCAAAAATAAATTACAAATACAGAAAATAATCTTCAGCAAGCTAGCTTCATAATGGAATTCGTCGGTTCAACTCATCGGTTTTAGGTCGGTCCATAAATAACCCACAAGCTGAGTCTTAGTGAGTTTGTCCATCGCCTTGTGAAACCAAATAAGCTTACCTGTTGGAATATACAATTCATGAATAAGATAAAAGAGGTTAGATAATAATTAATTCCGACGTTGATCTGCTCGAAATGGGTCCTCATCGCCAAGATTCAAAATCCTTCAATTTTTGTCCTAATGATAGGTCTTGTCGGATTTTGATTCCCATCATCGAACATACAAAGAAATAAAAGTGTCTCAAAACCAAAATACAACCAAAATAGTTCATAAAAGAGTAAATATATAAAAGAAATGGTCCTTCATGATGCTAGTCTTTAAGAAGCTTTTGAATCAGGTTCTATTGACAACCCTGATTCGCTCAGTAGTAGGGGTGTTTTTGCATCCTATAGGACTGACAAATGAACTTGCTGAAATGCATCAAAATTATAGTGCAAAGATGTAGAAAGTAGGTTAGATTTTTTAAGGTTAGGTTTCTCTAGCAAAACCCTCAAAGCTAGATTTTGGAGACCCTTAGCTTGGGCCCTAGAGATAGGCCCTAGAAGAGTCTAATTCCTATCATCTCCTCGAGCTTCTGGAAGATTTTCCCTCAAGTCTGATGGATCTTCGTGCAAGTCATCTGCTAAGTAAGGTGAAAGATCTGCAATGTTAAAAGTGGTCAATACTCCATAATCTCCTGGTAACTCGATGCAATAAGCATTGTTGTTGATGCGCTTTAAGACCCTGAATGGTTCGTTTGATCTAGGAGATAGCTTCTATGACTTTTTATGTGGAAACCTGTCCCTACTAAGATTAATCCAGACTAAGTCACCTGAATTATAGAGATGAATTTTCTTGTGCCTGTTTCCCTAGATCCTATGTTGTTCCTGGGTCTTCTAAAGGTGTTTAGTGGTCTGATCATAGATGCGTTGAATCTGTTGTGCTCGGTCAACTCCACTAAGACTTTCTTCCTTTGTCGCTGGTCTAGCTATAAAATCCAATGAATGGAAGGTTATAGCCATAAACAACTTCAAAGGGAGGCTTACTGGTTGAACTATGAGTAGACCTATTGTAAGCGAACTCAACAATAGGAAGACATAAGTCCCAATTAGTAAGATTCTTGCCAACTGTTGCTCTGAGAAGATTCCCAAGCGTGCGGTTGACAAACCTCTGTTTGTCCATCAGTCTGGGGATGGCAAGAGGTATTGTACATCAGTTTAGTACCTAGTCTTCTCCATAGTGTTTTCCAAAAGAAACTAAGAAATTTAGTATCTCTGTCTGACACTATGCTGTGTGGAACTCCATATAATTTGACAATTTCCAGCATAAAAAGGTTAGCAATAAAAAGAGCATCGTCTGTTTTGTGGCATGGTACAAAGTGTGACATTTTGCTGAATCGATCAAAAACCACCATAATAGAGTCTTTCCCCCATTGTGTCCTAGGTAATCCCAACACAAAATCCATGCTGATATCAATTTACAGTTTAGATGGTATAGTAAAGGCATATATTCATGATAGAGCCATTTTATACTCAATCTTTATAGTATAAATTGTGTTAAATTATTATTGATTTTATAGAAATCATAAGGAAATGGTACTTAATTCTATTATGGTGATAAATCAGGTTAAATGGAGTCAAGGATGCTAATTCAAGTATATTAGAGAAGCCATCTACAACTTGGATCAAGACAAGGAATTACACCATTGGAGGAAAGCACATGAGCATGTATATGTCTAGAAGGAGGCACGGTTTGAGATCTGGCCATGTTGTAAACCGTGCTACATACTGCAGGAGAAAGAGAGACACGGCTTAGGGCACGGCCGTGGTGGCAACCGTGGGAGCAACCGTGCTTGGAGCCGTAGTGGAAGCTAGACGTGCTAAGGAGAAGAAATTGTGGAACTTTGACAGAGGAAGGCACGACTTAGGATCTAGCCGTGGTGTAGACCGTGGTACACACTGGACAAGGATGAAGACTTGTTGATTATGCACAGAGGAAGGCACGGTTGGAAATCTAGTAGTGGTACACACTGGACACGGAAGATGATACATGAATTATGCACAGAGGATGGCACGGCTTGACCCACGGCCGTGTGGTAGGGCGTGCTAGGCGGGACGAACATTCACTTCTCGAAATCTACTTAGAAAAGGAAAGATATTTTCGTATCTTGCTAGCAAAAGATCACATGCCATCCCTCTAACAATATAAAAAAAACCAACCCTAGAGTGAAGGTAACTTTTAATCTTTAATCATGAATCTTAGATCATCTTGGAGACAAGAAGGAAAGGAGGAGACAGAGCAGGTAGCCGGAAATAGAGGCTTGTTATGTTTTTACTTTTTATTTTCGTTTTGTTGATGAACATGAGTAGTTAAGCTACTTTTCTAGCCAAAGGTTCATAGATGTTTAATTCTCCACGAACTGTGAGGTCTAATTGACTTGTATTTATTCTATTCTTTGTTATTGGGTATTCATATATCTTCTAAACGTCTTGTCATTATTATCTTTGTTGATCGGTATGAATAGAGCTCTTCTACTCAATTAGCAAGTTAATATATTGTCAACTAGTACGTCAAATCCGTAATTGTTTGATTGTTTTGGGTCTTAGTGACACAATAACATGTTTAGTTATAAAAGAGATGATATAATTCATGTTATGGAGGTGTATGATCATGTTTAAATAGGTTATCTTATAATCTACTGGCATGAATTGGTGGTCTCTCTGGTTTTTAATGCATTGGTAGATTAAATCCTAAGTTTTGTCTAGGGTTGTCTAATCAATAAGAGAAATAATCAAAGAGCTTCTCTTGATTATCGAGGAAGTACGGAGGATAGGTTGTTAGAGCTTGTTAATAACCATAACCAATTTGTCTAGGAATAAGAATAGAAAACATTTGCATCGATGATCAATTCCTAGAATTAAACTATCTTGATTCCTTTGGCTAGCTTTTATCAATATTCGACTTTATTATCTTGTTTCAATTTTACTTCGAAACCCCCCACCCCACCCCCCCAGTTTTTTTTTTTTTATTATTATCCTTGAATAGAAATAAATTTAACCAATCTCTATGGATTCGACCCTACTCACCACTATATGCAAATCATATAATTGTTTAGGAGTAGGTTTTATTTTTGTTGGATTCAACACCCATCAATTTTGGTGTCGTTGCCGGGATTGGTGTCAAATTTATTTCTATTCTTATATGACTCGTTCTTCTCAGACAGGTGAACTAACTTATAATCCGGAGATTGAGAAAGACTCTAAAGAGGTTGCGACAAGAAGCTAGATCATCTACTAGACTAAACTTAGCATCAAATTTGTTTGATTCATCCCTGATTCGGAGAGAGAAATGATAGGCAAATCCCGAGAGAACCTTAAGGGAATTGGCTGCACCGGATGTGAATCAACAACCACTTTGCATTCACTATCCCGAACTAGTTGTGGAATTCGAATTAAAATCTAGGTTGATACATCTGCTACCCCACCTTTCATGGTCTTGAGAATGAAGATCCTCATAAGCATTGAAAGAGTTCCATATAGTGTGTTCTAGTATAAGCTGCAAGGAATAACCGACGATCAAATCAAGCTACGTGCTTTTCCATTTTCTTTAAGTAGTAAAGCTAAAGATTGGTTGTTTTATTTGCCTCCAGGTTCTATCACCACTTGGACAGATATGGTAAGACTCTTCTTGGACAAATTCTTCCTCGCATCCAAGCCACTGGTATAAGAAGAGAAATTTGTGGTATAAAACAAAGGGACATCGAGACTCTTCATGAGTATTGGGAAAGGTTCAAGCAACTGTGTGCAAGCTACCCACAACATGGATATCCGAATAACTCCTTATCCAATACTTCTACGAAGGCCTACTTCCGATGGAAAAAAAAGATGATGAATGCTGCAAGTTGAGGCGCCATAGTGAACAAAACCCCTGGTCAAGCTAGGGAATTGATCTCCATTAGGTTGCCAATTCGCAACAATTTGGGTATAGGCATGATACATCTTCAAGGAAGTTAAATGAGGTAAGTGTGTCTAACCTTGAACATCAAATTTCTAATCTTACCTCCCTTGTGCAGCAGCTAGCTCTTGGAAATACCCAGTAGGTGAAAGCTTGTGGAATTTATGCTGCTCCTAATCATCCAACCGACATGTGCCCCACATTGCAAGATGACAACCATGAACACGCCAATGCTGTAGGCGGATTCCAGGACAACCACAGAGGAAATATGATCCCTATTCAAATACTTACAATCCCGGGTGGAGGGATCACCCTAACTTCCGATATGGCAATAACCCTCAACAATTCCAGCATAAGCCATCGCACCAAGTACCCCAAGCTCCTTCTACCTCAGGTAAGTCTCTTGAAGACATTGTTAAGTCTCTTGCTGTTAATACAAAACAATTTTAGGAAGAAACAAAGCAGAGCATTCTAAACTTGGAGAATCAGGTAAGCCAACTTTCTTCTGCTGTCAATAGGTTAGAAACTCAAGGTAAGTTACCTTCTCAAACTATTACAAACCCGAAGCAATGCGTTAATGCAATTACCTTGAGAAGTGGAACAGAATTGCAAGGATCAAATAAGAAAGGACACCCGTCTAACCTTGGGGAAGAGACCAAGAAAGAGAATTCGACTCCGAGCCAGCAGGACAACCAAATTAGAAGGTCTCTAGTTGAGCCATCAAAGTTCACATTGATACCACCTCCTTTCCCCTCCAGATTGGCGAAATCCAAGAATGAAGTGAAGAAAAAGAGATTCTGGAAACGTTTTGCAAAGTCGAGGTAAATATTCCTTTGCTTGATGCAATTAAGCAAATACTGCGCTATGTTAGATTTCTCAAGGACTTGTGCACTAACAAAAGGAAGCTAAAAGGCAATGAAAAGAATTAGTGTGAGTGAAAATGTTTCAGCTGTTATTCAGAAGAAGCTTCCTCCTAAATGTAAGGATCCAGGTATGTTTACCATTCCTTGCAAAATAGGTAATCTTGGAATCGCTAAAGCCATGTGTGATCTAGGAGCTTCTATTAATGTCATGCCTTTGTCTGTTTATCAGCGTTTAAATGTTTGTCCTTTGAAGGAAATGGGTGTTATTGTTCAACTTGCTAACAGGTCCAATGTTTATCATGAGGGAGTTCTAGAGGATGTTTTAGTTCAAGTCAATGGGTTGGTTTTTCCTGCTAATTTTTATGTGCTTGACATGGACGATAGTGATTCTCATACTTCATCATTGATATTATTAGGGCGACCATTCCTTAAGACTTCCAAGACAAAAATTGATGAAAAATGATGGTATCCTCACTATGGAATTTGATGGTGAAGTGATTAAATTTAACATTTATGATGCCATGAAACATCCTAATGATATCTCTCCTGTTTTTGTTGCGGATGTTATTAACCCATCACCACAAGCACTAAAGCTGGAATCAAAATCCTTACCCGAACATCTAGCTAGGAACGTCTAGCCAAAGACGTTAAAGAAAGGCGCTTCATGGGAGGCAACCCATGTAAAAAAAAAAAAAATCTTTTAGTTTTCTTTTGCTTTAGTTTTGGTTTGTTTTAGTTTTGTTTTGATTTTAGTGTAGTTTTGAACTCTTTGGATCAGCTGCAGCAAGGATACATATCATTAGATGACACTTTCCAAAGCTTAAGGGGAAAACTCCAATACCAGGGAAGTACTAGTATTTCCTTTCTCTTATTCTCTAATGTTCCTTGAGTTGTTAATTCCTTTTCAATTGTGCTAAATTAGGAACAGTGAGGACACTGTTCAAGCTAAGTGTGGGGGAGAGGATTATAAATTATAGAGAATAGAGAATTGACCCATACTTTGAATATTTGTCCTTAAGCAATTTTAAGCCAAATTTTTTCAAAATTATCATGAAATCTAGAGATTGTACAAAATTTGTTATAATAAGCATCTACACAATGTGAAATTGACTTGTTCAAATGCTTACTCACCCACTGCTGTGATTAGAATACTTGGTTAAAATTAAGTAGTGAAATCTTTAAGAAAAAAATTTACCTTGTATTTAGCTTTAGAATTGGAAGTCTAAGAGTAGGTCGAGTCCTTAAGTGAAAAAATAAACAAGTCTACTTCTAGGTTATATTAGCTACTATATACTCTTTGAAATGAAAAAAAAAAAAAAATCAAGCATAGCCATTACTCCAATGATTCAAGTAATTGAGTTAAGAGTATTCAAACTTGAATGTTAGAGTGAGGAAGAGTCTGTAGAGGTATCTCAAAACCCGGTCACTTGAGTGATGAGCTCGGGATGTGCCGACTCAATGAACTCACTATAACGATAAGGGCGAAAAAGGAGAAAGTTCATGAAAAGAAGTGGGCAAAAACCAGTCAAAACAGATGCTTGAATAAATCAAAAGAACATGAATGTAAACATTCATTGAATGAAACATGACTTATAATAGAAAAGGGAGAAAATCTATAGAAAGAGTTGATACTATATGCTTTTACTTTATGTTACAAGGATTATATGTTTGCTAATGTCCAATGAAGTTTAATTGGGTGTTTTTCCTTAGTGATTAAGTATTTACTTTTGGAATAAAAATTCTTTTGCTAAACATGTGGATTAAAGTTTGTTTTGTTTAGATTAGCTATTGAATTTTGTCCATAGTAATTTGATCACAGGAAACCAGTTTGGTTGAAGTAGTAGACATTAAATTACAAGTCATGAATTACAAATGAATAGATGCTTGGAATGATGAAAAGAAAGCTTGTATAATCTATGACAGATTTCTCAATTGATTTGATCCAATTGCTTGAGGACAAGCAAGAGTCTAAGTGTGGGGGAATTTGATAGAGTCATTTTATACTCAATCTTTATAGCATAAATGGTGTTAATTTACTATTGATTTTATAGAATTCATAAGGAAATGGTACTTAATTCTATTATGGTGATAAATCAGGTTAAATGGAGTCAAGGATGCTAATTCAAGAAAAATTAGAGAAGTCATCTACATCTTGGATCAAGACAAGGAATTATGATACGCTCAGAACGTATATATAAAATGGGAGCGTAAAATTGCAGCAAGTGCACTGGTCGTATCAAGTAATAAAGTGGTGAAAAGTAAGGTTGTCGATCCCTCGAGGAACCAATAGAGTACTAGATCTATGGCAATTCTTATCAATATCTAGGTGATTAAAAAGGGGTTTTGAAATGTCTAATCTAAAAATTTAACTTAAAGCAACAAGGAAAATTTTATGAAGAATCTATCAATTATGAACAAGGGAAATTAGAATTCACCCTAGATTTGTTAATCTAATTGCTACCATGTTATATCAACTTGTGGTTATAAGTTTATTCAAGTGAGTTTAGAAAATCCTTTTTAGGGATGTTGACCTTAAATTAATTAGTCGGCTTCCGCGTCTCCAATTAACCAAGGAATCAAAATTATGTTCATACACCTCCCGATGCTACAAACAACTAATGCCCTAAATCAATTAACCCTAAATCCCTTAGTGATTAATTAACAAGAAACATTGCATTGTGCCCTCCATAGACTCTAATTAAACCAATTATCGCAACTCCCGTATTGACAATTAATCTAATTAAGAATTCCTAACAAATCCTCATCAACTCCCGTATCAAAAGGATTTCAAAAATTAAATAAAGACCAATTAAAATTTGAAACAAGGTTTTGCAATCATAAAATAACCAAAATTTCCTAACAATAACGGGCTACAATTATCCTTTAACATTCTGGGTTTTTCACCCAATTTTTCCCAAAAGGGAAAATTTAGAATTTTATAGTAAAATTTTATAAAAAAATTGAAAAAATAGATGCAAGGGAATTCTATTAAAAAACAAGAAAAACAAATAAATGGCATAAAAAAAAAAAGTAAATGGAACAATCAAAAATCTTCAAGAGCTTAAATTTTTCCAAAATGACTCCTTTTCTTTAATTGAAAGCAAACTTTTAAAAAAATGAAAATTTTTTCTTCAAAATAAACTTGGAAAAATCTAAAGACCCTAAGGAAATTCTAATAGGCTAAACAAAGAAGAAAAAAAGAATTCTAAAAAAAAAAAGGGGGATTTTCCAACAAAAAATGCTTCCAAGGTTCACCAAGGGGGTATTTAAATTCCCAAAAAGGGGGGAAGTGGATCTGATGAGGGTTTTAGTCAGAAATTAATTTGGAAACATTTTGGGGAGATTTTCCCCGAAAAAGGAATCCGGGGAAATGAAGGCCGGGGTCAACCGGCGGCCTTTAGAGCCCTTAAAGGCCGGGGCTTTTCTTTTTTTGGGCCGGTTTAAAGGCCCCAAGGGCCGGGTTAAGGCCGGCGCTTTGAATGTAGGCCGGCCCCAAAGGGCCGGCCTTTATGCAATCCTTCGCACACTTCTTAAAATTTTTTGAAAAACCCTCCCAAAAAACTTGAATTCTTTTGGGGTCCTCAAAAACCTTTTTTTCACAATAAATACCATTAATACATTTCTTTTTATTTTTTTATAATATTAAAAAAAAAAATATAATTTCCAAAAAAAAAAATAATAAAAATTTTACTTTTCAACATCCCCACACTTGAACTTTTTTTTGTCCCAAGCAAAATAATTGATTAAACAAGAGAAACCTCATTGAACCTTTTGGCCCATTGTTCTACCAACTGAAATTTTTAACTATAAAACTAGTTGAAATTTAGTAGTTAATCTAAATACAAAAGATTTTTTTAACCCCCGTGTTTAACAATAAAAACAATACTTATCCAAAGAAAACAAACATTTAACTTCATTGGTTTTAGCAAAAATTC
>JBBMOL010000605.1:16043-128114 GCA_037954665.1 Laguncularia racemosa
ATTTCTTAACACTGTGAATTAGTTCTCTCTAGATTTAAATGCTATTGATAATTAAATCCTAAGCGCTTGTCTAGGGTTGTCAAATTTCAATAAGGGAAATAATTCGAAGGTTTTGGAGTTATCGGAAAGAAAGGAGGATAGTTGTTAGGCTGTAATAACCGAACCAGTTTATCTAGAACTAAAAATAAAACATTTGCATCGATGATCAATTCTGAATTAAATATCTTGTTCCTTTGGCTAACTTTATTAATATCCGATTTTCTATTGTTTTATTAATTTGATTCACAAAACAAAACCCCCATTTTTTTCCTTTTTATTCTCTTAGAATAGAAATACTTAAAAATTCTGGGAATCGACCTACACCACTATATGCAAATCATTAATGTTTCGGAGTAGGTTTATTTTGTTGGGATTCGACACCCATCATCTTCTATTATTTCGAATTCTTGTGCTTTTGAATACTTTGCATTTGAATCGGTTTTTCCTTTAAATAACTTCTTGAAACGTGATTATACATGTGGAAAGGCGTTTTTTGAATTGAAAATTTATTTTGAGATTGTGAATTCTCACGTGGGATTATGTGTGATTAGTGGTGAGTTAGAAGATATTATTTTGTGGTATCATATTGCATCATTGATATTTGGATTTCATGCACCTTCACTGGGTTCACGCAATTTACCCTTTTGGAACCATTTTTGTGATGATTGATTTTTTTTCTGAGTCTTTTATTTGCTTCCAAGGGATCTAGCACATAAATTTAAATGCCACAAAAAGATGGAATCGATATGACTCACAATTCCCTTCATGCACTACCACAATTCCAATTCTTGGGTTGAAATTGATAAAAGTTTAAACTAAGGATGAACCATTCCCACGTAAAAGTGTTGTTTCCCTAATATGCAAAATGGCCTCCTCAAACCTTCTTTAACAGGGTATTATACTTGCACTTAGGGTTAAAAGTAGTCAAAATTAAAATTTTGGGCACTTTGAAGTGGTTTGCCTAAATAAAAATAACAAGGAAATAAAAGTGTCCAACCAAATACAACCAAAATAGTTCAAAAAACCCATTGACAGATACAAATAACATAAGTCTCATGATCCAATGCCCGGAATAAAAAACAATCGCAGGGGTCTTTGATTGTCATCAGAAAACGTTATGTTTCCAACAAGGATTGTAGGGGGTAATAGCATATCATGGGAATATCATTGAAACATAAGATTTTTCTCATTTTATTAGAAATAAAGAAAAAGGGAAAATATGAGAAATTTGGTCATCACCAAATGGGTTCTGAAAAGGGTCACAGTGCAGAAATTTCCCATCATCCTCGGCTTTTGAAAGATTTTGCCCCAAATCGAGGATTAGTTGTGGAACTAAAACCCTAATATCTTTTGCCCTACTTTTCTGGTTTAACAATGGGTATGATGGATTTCTGATTTTCTTGAATCGCTGGACCTCAGATGGAGTCGTCGGAAATGATTATGCGTGACTCGCCATTTAAACAAGTAGGTATTTTCAAACCCATCATGTATACCTGTCGTCATACAACCAAGCCGAACTAATAGAAAGGAAATGCATGAAATAGGTGATAGGAATAAATCCAACAGACCTACCATTAGGGCAAGAACTAAAGGATTTCAAATCTTAGCTTTGGGGGCTATTTTGAGGCAGATCGACCTTGGAATTATTTTTATATTAACCTCTTTTCTATTATTGTGATTGTGTATTCCAACAGGCACACTTATCATATTCTATGGGGCAATGGACAAACCTTTCAGAACTCAGCTTGTGGTTATCATGGACCGACCTAACCCGGGCATGAGCTGAGCCAAAGGATTTTAATAGAAGACCAACATCTAGAAGCCCCTTCTTTTATATATTTCTTCTTTTATGAACTATTTTTGGTTGTATTTGGGTTTTTTGGGACACTTTTATTTCCTTTGTAATTTTCATGTAGGGCTAGCCACCTTAAAAGTGGCAAACTGAAATTTTTGAGCACTTTTTAATCTTAGGAGTACAAGTATAAATACTGTTTAAGAGAGGGTTTGAAGGCTAATTTTGCAGATTATACACTTCACTTTTTCGTGAGAGGGCTTAGGGTTTTCCAAATTTCCCAAATTCTCTTATCAATTCAATCCAAGAAGTTGAAATTGTGGCGAGTGCAAAAAAGGAGAAATCGTGAGTAATATCGATTCAACTTGTTGTTGTTCATTTCCTCATATTTGAGTCATATCTAGGGTAGATTTTGAATCTTTCCTTGGACTTATTAGTGATTGTAATTCGTGGATAATCATCTGTAAAGGTTGAATGTTCATTGAGATTGATTGCTTCTTAGTGAATGGCGTGAATTGGCTTTATTGGAAGGATTTGAGATCACGGTTTTGCATGTCTTATTGCTTCCTTTTGATCTAATTTTACGTGAACTTCACTTCTCTTGTGGTTAGTTGGTTAATATTATCTTTTAGAAGTTACAATTGAATCATTTGAACAAAAATTTTTCCATCAAATCTACAAGGTGTTTACGTGAAATTGCCCTCAAGTGAACTGGTTTGTATCTGTGAATTAAGGTGTTTTTCCTTGATTCTTTTGATTGTGCATAAGTGGAATTAGGCACATCATATTTTGGTATCAGAGCAATATCATATTTGGATTTAAGATTCAAACACATCTTTAATTGAAAAAATTGGTTATATTCATTGGAAATTGCACCTTTGTTCATAAGATTGAGGTTAGTTTGATTGACATTGTTTGTTTGTCTTTCAAATTGGTTTTTATGTGCTTAATATTGGTTTTAGGCATATAAATCTTTTGTATCAGAGCTCTATTGAGAGAAGGGAATTGTTGCATTCAATTTTGTGAAGTGATCATCAATTAGGGTTGATCAAGTGAAAACCGCAATTGTGTTGTTGTTTTGGGTAGGAGATTGCGAAATTACCTTTATTGGGATTTGATTGCTGATTGTTGAAATTGGTTGGGGAAAGGGTTTATTATTCACTTTGTGGAAACTAATTCCTTGGAAGAGCAGAAGTAAAAAGTGAAGTTACTTTAGCAATTTTTTGAACTTGTAAACTTACCATTTTCTTGTCGGAAGTAGCTTGGGGCGAGGAGTTGTGTTAGTTGTTTGTGGACTTCCATTGTGTAATTTGAATTGGAAGTAAAATTTGCAGATTGCATTGAGTTTTAATTATAAGGAATTGTTTGATTCAATCATATCAATTAAGTGTGGATTAATGATTGCTATTTGATTTGAATTCATTGTTACCAATTGAGGAAGGCTGCAATTAGTTTTGTGAATCCTTTGTGCAATTCGGAATTAGAGCATTGCAAATTCTAGATTGAAGTGTGTGGAAGGATAAGCATCCATTGAATTCAAATACCTCTTAAGTTGAGAGCATTCCATTGAGTCATTAATAAGGGGGGGGGGGGGGGGGGGGGGGGGGGGGGGGGGGGGGGGGGGGGGGGGGGGGGGGGGGGGGGGGGGGGGGGGGGGGGGGGGGGGGGGGGGGGGGGGGGGGGGGGGGGGGGGGGGGGGGGGGGGGGGGGGGGGGGGGGGGGGGGGGGGGGGGGGGGGGGGGGGGGGGGGGGGGGGGGGGGGGGGGGGGGGGGGGGGGGGGGGGGGGGGGGGGGGGGGGGGGGGGGGGGGGGGGGGGGGGGGGGGGGGGGGGGGGGGGGGGGGGGGGGGGGGGGGGGGGGGGGGGGGGGGGGGGGGGGGGGGGGGGGGGGGGGGGGGGGGGGGGGGGGGGGGGGGGGGGGGGGGGGGGGGGGGGGGGGGGGGGGGGGGGGGGGGGGGGGGGGGGGGGGGGGGGGGGGGGGGGGGGGGGGGGGGGGGGGGGGGGGGGGGGGGGGGGGGGGGGGGGGGGGGGGGGGGGGGGGGGGGGGGGGGGGGGGGGGGGGGGGGGGGGGGGGGGGGGGGGGGGGGGGGGGGGGGGGGGGGGGGGGGGGGGGGGGGGGGGGGGGGGGGGGGGGGGGGGGGGGGGGGGGGGGGGGGGGGGGGGGGGGGGGGGGGGGGGGGGGGGGGGGGGGGGGGGGGGGGGGGGGGGGGGGGGGGGGGGGGGGGGGGGGGGGGGGGGGGGGGGGGGGGGGGGGGGGGGGGGGGGGGGGGGGGGGGGGGGGGGGGGGGGGGGGGGGGGGGGGGGGGGGGGGGGGGGGGGGGGGGGGGGGGGGGGGGGGGGGGGGGGGGGGGGGGGGGGGGGGGGGGGGGGGGGGGGGGGGGGGGGGGGGGGGGGGGGGGGGGGGGGGGGGGGGGGGGGGGGGGGGGGGGGGGGGGGGGGGGGGGGGGGGGGGGGGGGGGGGGGGGGGGGGGGGGGGGGGGGGGGGGGGGGGGGGGGGGGGGGGGGGGGGGGGGGGGGGGGGGGGGGGGGGGGGGGGGGGGGAAAAAGAATTAAAAAATTTTTTTTGTAAAATTTAAAAAAATTAAAAAAATTTTTTTTGTTTAAAATTTGCCACTCTAGACTTCCCTCTTTCATGTTCCCCAATTATGTGCACTAGAGGCCATTTATCTGTCAAAAGCACTACCCCTCATCATATTTTCCTTACTATTAGTGCCCCAAACCAGAAGCGGGCATTCCCAAAAGGGATCTCAATGTGTCTTTCTTAAAATGAAAAATAAAATTTATCTCAAAAAGGGAAAGGATTATCGGGTTTAACCCATGATGGGGGCTTTTTTAAAAATTGCCCCCTTGAATCTTTCCCATGCTTTTACAATGTTTCACCCTAAACTTATTTGAAGTTTGTGATGTCATTTCTTAACCTAACATTTTTAGCTGGGGGAAAAAAAATCTCCTTAAAAATTTAGATAGAGATCTACCCAAGTGGTTACAGAGTTTTGTGGCAATGAATTGTACCAAGCCCTAGCTTTTTCTCTAAGTGGAAATGGAAAAAGTTGTAGCCTAATTACAGCATCAAATACATTATTCATTGTCACTGTATTACAATATTGAATAAATCTGCAATATGCTCATCAGGACTCTCATTTGGATACCTCCAAATTGATTTGATTGAACCATTTGAACAAGTGCTGGTTTTAACTCAAAATTGTTAGCCTGAATTGTCGGTTTCTTATTGTAGGACCTAAAACAACAGGTATTGTGTTTCCTGAAGTGCTGTACCAACACCCTAAATCCAATTGTTTTCTCATCTGCCATGTTCTCTTCTTCCTTTCTTCTCTGCTCTCTTCGAAGTTAACGCAAGGTGCGTTCTATCTCAAGATTAATTGGTAGAAGTTCAGCACTTCTACTTTTGCGCATAAAAAGGAAATTCAAAGAAAACAGAAACGATCACACAATGATAACAAATTAAATAACAAAATAATTGCGCCTAAATTAACAATAGAATCTGAAGATGGTCTAAAATTAATCAATCCCCGACAACAGCGCCAAAAACTTAATCACGCAAAAAGAGATATAAAATGAGCGTGAATAAATACCAGCAAGTGTTTTCGGATCGGATCAAGTAATATAGTGAGAGAAGAGTGTCGAACCACGAAGATTGATTAAGTAATAGACCTTTATCAATTTCTACTATTATTTAGGCAATGATATTAGATGAGAATTGAAGGAATTATACTAAATGCTCAAAAAGAGAATTGTGATGAAAATGATGAATTGATGGTGGGAAATAGAATCCACCCTAATTCTATTAATCATATTGCCTTCATGTTATAATAACTCATAGCTATATGGATTTTCACAAGAAATTAACAAAACCTTAATCCATTATCAAATTTTAAAGTAATGCTACCCCAATTTAATTTAATAGCTCCCACTAATTAAAATCAAATGAGGATTCTAATTCACAATTCATAAATTTCCCAATTATATGATTGCCTAATATCTTCAAAATAATTTCTCCTAATCCTTTAGTGAAAAATTTAATAAAAATATTGCATGAAACACTTAGGTCAATTTCTAATAAAATTCAATAACGATGCTTCCACATGAATTATTAAATCTTACTTAGGAATTCCTGATAAAACCTAAATTTCTCTTTCGAGTCATTTACATTCCTATGCACTGATTTCAATTACAAAATACAATTCATAGCAGGACTTCTTATATGAAAATTCCGTATATCTATATTTCCTATAACATGAATACAATGATCATTTTAGTTTGAATTATGGCTTCATCATGTTTCCCACAAGGATGATTTAGAACATTATAATATAAATTGCATAAAAACAATTGAAATAAATAGGTGCAATGGAATTCATATTGAACAACAAGAATAAACTAATAAATGGCATAAAAGAAAATAAAGTAAATGAAACAATTGCTATAATCTTCAAGAGTTTGTAGAACTTCAATCTTCCAAAATGATTCCTTGAATTCTTCAATTGAAAGCAAACTTCAGCAAACTAACATTCTTTCTTTAAACTAAAATTTGGAATAACATGAAATGTAAAGGAATAAAGGGAATGTAAAATCCTAAAGCTCCTAAGGGAATTCTAATGATTTCAAAGAAAGACAAAGGATGATAAATAAAGAATCAAAACAAAAGGATTCTAAACAAAAGGGGATGCTCTCAAGGTTTACACAAAGGGGTCTATTTATAGATCCAAAGAGGAGGAGGATAAGGTTGATCTGATGAGGAATTGAGTCAGCAAATTAATTAAGATACGATTTTGGAGAGATTTTCGCAATGGATATCCGAGGAGCAATGTAGGTTGGCTCAAGGCCGGCTCAAGTCTGGCGGCTTTAATCCCTTTTGAGACCGGTTTAATATAGGCCGGCTGAAGGCCGACGACCTTGAATGTAGGCCGACGGCCTTCCGTGCATCCTCCACTCACTTCTTCAATTTTGTGAAAAACTCCTCTAATTAACTTGTAATTTACTTTTGGGTTCTGAAAACCTGAATTTTCACAAATAAACACCATTAAATATCATTTCTTTATATTTTCTTATAATATTGAAATAAATTTAATGTAATTCCAAAAGAAAATATTAGTATAATGTGATTTTTATCAACTAACTCCATTAAATTTGAAGGTATCGCCTATCTCTAGAAAGAGTTGGATAAGCGCATTTGGATCTTCATCCTGTAAACCATAAAATTGAGTATATTACTACACCATCTGATTTACGGCAGGTTTAAGTTCAAAATTATTTGCCTCCACTCGAGGACGGACTATGCTAGAGCTAACGTCTATCAAGTTTGGCCTGGCAAAATCAGAATTGGTTCTAGGTGGCTCATTAGCTCGGCCATCTCTATTATCAACCAGTTGATGATTCGGGGGATCCACAACAACATTTCCTTGATTCAACTCTTGAGCACGATTATTAACTTGATCAGGCATTTCTTCCTTCAGTGATTCTCCTTGAATACCAAATGATGTTGACTTAGTCGAATGTTGCTTTTTCTGATAACGACGAATAATTGTCGCTGGCTCAAGATTAAAAACAGTAAGTTCCTTGGAGTGACTTCTGGTCATGCACTATAAACGTAATACAAATCAATTATGAGCTCAAAATTCTCAAGAAGAAAAGGGAAGAAAGATAAGAAAGAAATAAATTGGTTAAACTAATAAGTAAAAAGTGTTTCTAATATTGGCATATCCTTGGCAACGGCGCCAAAAACTTGATTGTTACCAATTGTAGTTTTAATGAATTGAATTCTTGTTCTTAATACTAATACAAAGCAATAGGCAAGTGCACCTATCGTAGCATAATATAGCAATTAAGCACAAGGTCATCCCTCAGAGATACACCAATTACTAGTACTAACTCTGTTCCTATTATCTAACCATCGCTTAATAATGTTGTTCGAAACTTTACTCTAATCTCAAAACTAACAACTCACTAACAACAATGGTTCTAAAGATTTATCAATTAACAAAAGCAACCTAGATCTTATTCTACTCCTTCTCTATCGTGTAATTCATTAGATTTCTAAAGATTATCATAATTGACTTCTTATACTGTCGAATTCTCTAGTTAAGTTGACTACTTTCTCAAGTATATTAACCTATCTAATCCTAGGCTTATCAAATAGGATCTCTCCTTAGTTAATAGCAACATAGAATTGCATAAAGCACATGAATTCGCATCAAAATAATCGATGTAAACAGATGACTCTTGTTTCCTATCTCTAGAAGAACAATCAAATCTCATTAATTGCATTAGATCTAATCATATGAGCAATTTCTCAATTAACTAATATGATATCAGGCATAAATTCAAATTCCAAATCTATGAATCTAAGAAACAATTGAAGAACATGCAATTAATCCTAAGAAAGTCAACAACTTTGCATTAAAGATCAAATCTTTATCACATGACAGAGAAGTTTCAAATAAAATCTAGATCTAAGGTCTATTCCTCCATAAATTTGACAAGAGAAACACAATTACTAGAAGAATAGATAAAGTTCATGGTTACAACCCTTAAAGATAAAATCTTTTTCTTCGTAGGTCTTCAATCTCCCTTGGAATCGACAAAATCTTCTTTCCCTTGCTGTTATGAGAGTGAGAGAAAATGAAGAATTTGTAACCTCCCTTCTAGGGCGAACTAAAAGTCTATTTATACATGTACCATGATTGGATATATACACAACCAGATACACAAGTAATGTATCTCGTTCATGTATCTAATGCTTACTTCCAGGTGTCCTTATGTGAATATATATGAGTAAGTACATGGGAGTATACATTGGTTGTGTATTTGAAATGTCATTGAACAGAAGAAAAACTTAGATACATAAGCAAAGTACATGGGTGTGTACTTTCCAGAAATTCGCTTCAGTATACACAAGTAAAACAGCAAAGTGCATGGGCACATATCTTGCTTGTGTACTTTCCATATTTTTTTTTCTTCACATGTAATGTATCCAATTCCTTCCAAACTTGGTCTGACTCTTCAAAACTCCTTCCCTTAGCTCCAAAATACTTTAGAAGATCTTGAAATTAACATTCATTCCATTAAGCACCCTTTTCTTCAACAAATCATCTAAAAATTCAACAATAAAGCACAATTTCATTACTCTAGATAAGAGTATTTTGCGACTTATCAATAAACAACTATATCAATGCAACTTCTTGCATGGTCTTCTAATAACTAGCATGAAGTCTAAGGTTTACACTCCCCTTAACCTTGGGTTAAGGATTTGAATCATACCATCGGTACTTAGGTCTCACACTCAATTAATTATTCTTATCTCTTTATTAGAAATTATCTCTTAATGTTAATGTTATAAGCTCAAGTGTTATTCACACGTTGAGTAATAAACACCCTCAAAGAAAAACCAGACTTTAAACCATTAAGGTGCAATAATTCCCTAACCACTTAGTTCGCACTTGGCAGAACAGCAATCCTCCGATTACTTCCGATGTGCCTTATAGAAGTGATGGCCTTCAATCATGCAATGTCACATGCAATGCATGTCCAGTTTTATTTTAGTCGACATAATTAATTTAATATTTAAAGTGATCAAACGTGAATTAAACACACATAGGATTCGGTCACATTAAAGACAAATAAAAAACATAATCATTTAATTTAAATCATAAAACAACAATCGCATAATCAGAAAAGATAGATCACTAAATCTCGGATTTTTATCCACAGTCATGTAATCAAAATTTATTCCTTTTCCTTGTCGAGTTCAACTTCATAGGAGGAAATTCAATGGCTCACCAAACTTCGTCTCACACACAACTCAACCACAAAATAGTGATGGGAAATTTTTTAGCACTAAAAGATGCTTTTAGAACTTGAGTTAGATGATGATCTAAATTGCTCATATTTTACTTCATTTCTTTTTATCTAATAAGTATTTGATAAATAATCTTACAGGTATAATAATATTTTTCCATGGGATGCCAACATGTCCTACATTAGTTGATGGCCATAGGATATCATCATATTTGCATTCAAAGGCTCATTGCGATTGTTTCCACTTTAAAGCATTGGCTCATGAAGATTTATAATATTTTGTACTTTGTAATTGTTCTATGGAGTATTTTAAGTTGTATTTTCTTTTGAAACACTTTTATTTTCTTTGTAATTCTCATTTAGGACCGGTCACCCTAAAATGGAATAGTTGTAATTTTGTGTACATTCTAACCCTAAAGGGGCCAAGTATAAATACTTGCTTAAGTAGGGTTTTGATGAGGCCAATTTTCAAAACAAACACTTCACTTTCATGTGAGAGAACTTAGGGTTTCCTAGTTCAATTTTCTCTTATCAATTTCAATCTCAAGAGTTGAGATTATGGTGAGTGCAACACTTAAAATTGTGAGCCATATTTCAAATTGTTGTGTTTTCTTTTCTTCTCTAGTGTGTAATATCTATGGTTGAATTGGAACATTTCTTGGTCAGATTTGATTAAGTTTTGATTTGAATTAATGAACTTGTTTGAAGTAGTTATCACATTTGTTATTCATCAACAATTGCTTGCATTGTTAACGTGAATTGCATTTTTCTATAAAGGGGATCACGGTATTGCCTTTGTTGGTTATTCTTGAATTCATGTGATATTTCAAGTTTGATTAGTGTATATTGAGGGATTTGATTCATTGTCGTGGATTAGTTCATTATTTATTGACTTTGGATCTCTTGCACCCATTAGGAATCACGCAAATTCCTAGCTTGTTGAATTGGAATTGTTTGATTGCATTTAGGGTTAGTTTTTGTTCCATTTGATTATGCTTAATCCCCTTTTAGGCACATAATCTTTTTGGTGTCAAAGCTTGACGTTTTGAGAAGGGTTATTTGATTTTCAATTTCGGAAATTTAGGGTTCATGTTCTTACATCTTCAATTCCGAAATTGGGAGTAAATTGAAATTGTTGTTGTAGTTGTTTAAAGTGGCATGAATTATCTTGAGTAGAAGTTGAATTTTGCTGCATGTTGGAGTGAGTTTTGATTACTTTTTGAAGCTCCTATGTTGTGGACTTCACCAAGGAGGAAGAGGAAAGTAGTGCATTTTGAATGCAATTTTCAGAAGTGCAATTGTGTAGGGAGAAACAATTGTGATCCTCACATTATTTGTTTCGGAAAATTAGAGGAGTAATTAAGCATTTGTAGATTTGAGTAGTGTGGAAGAATTAGAAATTATTTGATTTTCAAAACAAACATTAATATTAAAGAAGTTAATGTATGGTTATTTGAATTTGAAAATTACTTATTACCAATTATGGAAGGGTTACAATTGTGAAGTGGAATTGTGTAGTGTGTGCATTTTTAGAAATTAGAGGAATCACAATTGTCATTTTCAAATTTGAAATCAGAATTGAAGTGTACATTAAGAAGTCAATTTGAAATTTTAAAACACATATTAAGTCATTGTTAATTGTGTATCATTTGAATTTGAAATAGCTTCTATCATTTGTGGAATCTTGCACTTATTGAGCTCATTTTGAATTTGAAATTTGAGCTACCTTTGTTTTAAAGTTGCGGTTTGTAACTTGAATAGAAGTGGAGAAGTTGAAGTGTAGAAGAGTGTGTATGTGTGTAAAAGGAGTGTGTATGAGATGTGTGTTTTCTGAAATTTAGTGAAAAGTATGTGCATTTGGCATGGGTTTTGGTGTGTGTAAAATAGAGAATTGTTGGTGGTGCATGAATTGGTGGAACCGTGAGTAAGAGTAGTAGAGTGGCAGTGGATTTTGATTATTTTGTATTTGTTGAAGTGTTGTACATTTTGGGTGATTGTAGTGTGAAATCAAAAATAAGAAAGGAAGGTTTATGTAGTAGAATTTGAATTCAAACAAGTCATTAAACTGTGAAAGTAATTGACTAGTTACTTAAGCACTTGTAGTTTGAATTTAATTCTAACTACTTGAAAGTAGTTATGTGTGTACTTCATTTATTGAA
Organism: Laguncularia racemosa; assembly: GCA_037954665.1. Taxonomy (NCBI): domain Eukaryota; kingdom Viridiplantae; phylum Streptophyta; class Magnoliopsida; order Myrtales; family Combretaceae; genus Laguncularia; species Laguncularia racemosa. Next base: position 27,848 of record JBBMOL010000605.1, read on the forward strand.
CTTTACTTGGAGTACTAAATTATTTCCTTATGCTTACAATTCTTTTTAAAATGTGAGCTATTGCATTATTGTGGTTGTTAAACGTGTGGGTTGGTGTTGTTGAAGGAGTGTGCTATAATTTGTGGGATTACTTCTTAAAATCACAACATATCCAACGAAAGTGTGAATGAGGGAATTGGCAATGAGGCCAATAGCCAAGTTGGTGAAGGTTAGGGTCATAATATTGCAGAGGACTATAGAAGAATAGCTCTAGGATCTTACTACTATAGTTGCTACTTTGGCAACTAGGATTGATCGATGACATTATCACAACCACCAGTGTGAACCTTCAGGCACCACCTCGAGTAGCTCCATAGAACCCTTAGAGAGATAGAGTAATGGGAGATGGAAATCTGAATAGAAGGATGGATGGGGATCATCATTCTTACAGGGAAGAAAAGGATGACAACTTTGGGGCTAATCCATATCAAAATAGGGATTTTAGGCTACCTCGGGGACTAAAGTATATGAAGCGGAGATGCCTTCTTATGACGGTAAGGGATCAACTGATGATTAATTGATTGGGAAGATAAGGTTGAGGGTCTCTTTGAATGTTATGAGATCAATGATAATATCAAAGTTCGATTGGAAGGTGTTATATAATGGATTTGGGAACACCTACATGTTTAGTATGGGCGGGTCTCGCATAGTACTGTCACCTATGACTCCATCTAAGGTACATCAGTTTCAGGAACAGATCAAACTACTTTCACTACATTTGAAAGCTAGGAAAGCAAGCCAACAGAGACGTCAGGGTTCAATTCTAGAAATGACCCTCTAGATTTGAGGGCAAATCTTTTCGAAGCCCGAGGAGATGATGGGAAATTTTCTAACACTATAGATGCTTTCAGAACTTGATTTGGATGATGATCCAAATTGCTCATATTTTACTTCATTTCTTTTTATCTAATAAGTATTTGAGAAATAATTTTACAGGTACAATAATATTTCTCCATGAGATGCCAACATGTCCTACATTAGTTTATGGCTATGGGACATCATCTAATTTGAATTCAATGACCCGCTGCAGTTGTTTCCACTTCAAAGCGTTGGCTCATGAAAATTTATAATATTTTGTACTTTTGTAATTGTTCTATGAACTATTTATGTTGTATTTTCTTTTGAGACACTTTCATTTTGTTTGTAATTCTCATTTAGGATCGGCTACCCTAAAAAGTAGCATAGTTTGTAATTTTATGTACTTTCTAACCCTAAAGGGAGCAAGTATAAATACTTGCTTAAGTAGGGTTTTGAGGAGGCCAATTTTTAGAACAAACACTTCACTTTCATGTGAGAGAACTTAGGTTTCCAAGTTTAATTTCTCTTATCAATTTCAATCCTAAGAGTTGAGATTGTGGCGAGTGCAACACTTGAAATTGTGAGTCATATCAATTTCAAATGTTGTGTTTTCTTTTCTTCTCCAGTGTGTAATATTTAGGGTTGAATTGGAACATTTCTTGGTTAGATTTGATTAAGTTTTGATTCGAATTAGTGAGCTTGTTTGAAGTAGTTATCACACTTGTTATTCATCAACAATTGCTTATCATTGTTAATGTGAATTGCATTTTTCTATAAAAGGGATCATGGTATTGCCTTTGTTGGTTATTCTTGAATTTACGTGATATTTCAAGTTTGATTAGTGTATATTGAGGGATTTGATTCATTGTGGTGGATTAGTTCATTATTTATTGACTTTGGATCTCTTGCACCCATTACGAATCATGCAAATTTTAGCTTGTTGAACCAGAATTGTTTGATTGCATTTAAGGTTGGTTTTTGTTCTATTGATTGTGCTTAATCCCCTTTTATGCACATCAAATAGTTACGCGTTTTATTTCCTCGCTTGCACACATTCTTCACACTATCTCATGTATGCATCTTCAATTCGTATGACATGCATGGACCAGTAGCAACCATCGAAGACACCATACATGGATACACACTAGCCACTAAAATAAGCACTCATGTTTACAACACTACACACTCCAGCACTCATGCATAAGCAAATACTCCCACACATACACACAGAGCCAGCATGCCCTCATGCATATACACACTTAAACCTGCATACACTCATATATATACACACATACACTCATACATATAATCCTCTTGCACACACATACCCATTCACCCTCACCAGCACACATGCACATACATACACACCAGTCCACACACACATACATGCATATAAGAACTAGCACATACTCCCTCATCAAACCAGCACTCATGCCTCCATCAAATCATACATACACATGTAACAAACTAATATACACATCAGCACTAATACACGTATATAAACATGCACATATGCCAACACTCTTCTTGCACAATGCACTAGCACACATGATACATTCACCGACACCATCCCTTACACACATTATTCACTCACACATAGCGTCCACACATCATCATCATACCCTAGTAACTATAGCTCGGGTCCTTCACTACACATCGTCCTACACCTCCTATACACGTATCAAGCACCGACACCAGCACACACATGCACACATATACATAAACATATACGATCACCATTTTTGTAACACACATATACACCCAAACACACGTACATGTTAGCAATCATGTGCACTCGCAATTTATGCATGTGACAACACAAATTTCTATGTGCAATGCCCACCACAACATACATCACTCCATGCACATCATAGGTTATAATTAGATCCCAAAATAGAACCAACATAATTCAGGAAATACATAGAATTATCTACATATTTATATGAATAACAACATATTACACAAAAATAACAGTATATCACAGAGTTCCTACTAGTTTGGGTCTTATTTTCGATTACTCGTAGTAATCTTTGAGTATATTTGCGAGGAAATTTTCTTCTCCTAAAAACATGAGAAAAACACACTATTACAAGCTATTCAAGACTAAAATCATTTTATTTAGTGTATTCGTAGCTATTTTAATTATTTTATAAGCTAAATGCTATTTTTATACATATATTAAAATTATATTTTAAATTTCCAAAATAAAACTTGTTTCGTATAAAACTAGTCTAGTTTTGTAGATCCCACCTCGAGGATCACATTAGTAGTCTTGATTTGTGATTTAGAGGTCATTTGTGAAAGTTACGTCAACTTTTGTCATTTTTTCCTTTTTCTTCTTTTTTTCCTTTCTTCCCTTCTATGTCATCGCATTCTTAGCATATGTGGTAATTTACAAAATTTACTATCTTTTGTATTTTATTACAAAATTTTATGACTAAGCTAATTAAATTATTTTGAGCATAAATATTTACTTAGAATTTCCATTTGACAATTCTAAGTCTATGATTTTAATTTATTTTATCATTTATTCAATAATTTTTCATAGTTTGCTTTTCAAGTGATTATTTTTTTTAACATAATTTTATGCAGGGTATATTCAAGGTTTTTAGTACGATCTTTTAATCATTCTGATGTTATACGTAACTAAATTTTTGCACATTTTACAAGAACCAAAGAACTACAGAATCTTACATTGAGAGTTTTACTTAATTAGATGGAACCCAAAGAGAATTACTTAGTTTCTTCATTCCTTTTGTATGATTGTTTGACCTTCAATCAGATGCATTTGTCAATGCTTTAGGATGATAACCAGGTAAACTAAATGACTCAAAGCAAGAATGGAATGCTATGTTTAAAAGCTGGTAGCTTATGTTGTTAAAGTTGGCAACTTACCTTAAAGAACCAGTGGTGTAAGATTGAAGGCTGGCTATAAAGGCTAGCGATATATCTACAAAGGCCAACGGCTTTTCTTAGGTGGCTTACAATTTTTTTAAGCCGGTTTGCTTTGTTTTTTTTTTTTCTCTTATTTTAGCCAAGTTTTTCTCTTTTAAAAAGGCTACTATAAAGACCTTTTTATAATAGAAACACAAAGGAGACCTTTTTGAGATTAGAAATACAAGATTAGAGTCTTTTACTCTCATTCTTATTATACTCTCATCAATCCTTAGATTGTAGCGGGTGACAATATCCGAATTGTTGTGTACCATATCAACAAGACCGTGCTAGGACTATCCTCTTACTAATGTGTCATATCTGGCACATCATCTATCTCTCGTTTGTCTTCTTCGCCTCTCTCTCTCTCTCACCTTCTCGTGGGATGTGCAAGTCCTCTTCTAGAAGACTCATCCCTCCCCATATATATATATATATATATACTTATATCAAAATTTTCTTAATTCACTGTATTTATTTGTCTTATGTGGTAATTTACATAACTTAGTAATTTTAGTGTTTTAATATGAAATTTTACAATCAAGCTAATTAAATTATTCCAAACATGAATATTTACTCGAAATTTCCATTTGACTATCTTAAGCGTACAATTTTAATTTATTTTATTGTTTATTCTAAAATTTTTTAAGGTTTGCTCATCGTGTAATTATTTCTTTTAACTTAAATTTCATGGGGTATAATTAAGACTTTTAATACAATCTTTTAACTAATCTTGTATTGTACGCAGTCAATTTTTATTAGTGTCATGGGGTGTGTCAAGTAAAATTCTTGCTTAAGCATGCGAAGATTTTAGGGGAATTGACTATAAGTAAGGGATATGGACATAGTAGATATCTTATGTTGAGAGAATAAACAAGGTCAAGCATAAGGAAGCTAACCTAAGTTGCTTCCAGACCTAAACTTATATATCAGAAACACTTTCCTAACCAATGGCTTGAGCTATATTTTGAGTTTACCTAATGAGGAAATTGTATGAATCTTGAGGACTAATGATAAAAGAGTATGTTAAGGCCCTTTAGCCTAGTGGTATAAGCATTGACCTCTCAATGGGAATGCGCCAAGTCCGGTTCCCCTACCTCTAAAGTGTTGTAATATGTACAATTGTTGGGCAAGGAAAACAAGAAAAAAAACAAAGAGTACATGAAAAAAATAGAAAGTACTCATTTTTATCGAGTATCTCAGTATCTTAATAAAAGTGTCCTGGACTAACAAATCTCTAATACCAATTGATATCAAGTAGTTTACACAAGCATGATAAATAGCAAAATGGTGCAAAAACAATGGCAAACAATCAAGTAATAAGAAGTAATTAAGAATAGGAAAAAGAGAAGTGTCATGCTAAGACCCTTATTGCCTAATGGCATGACCACTAGTCTTCATGTTGAATAAATTAGGTTTAAATCTCCCCTTCTATTATGAACATTAAAAAAAGAGAAGTGTCATAAGATTTACATGGGGAAAAACACAATGGGAAAGAAAAAACCATAGAGAGATATATCAAAAGATGCAAGTATAGGAATGAGTTATACAAAGTGATAAAGTCATTTTATACTCAATCTTTATAGTATGAATTGTGTTAATTTATTATTGATTTTATAGAAATCATAAGTAAATGGTACTTAATTCTATTACGGTGATAAATCAGGTTAAATGGAGTCAAGGGTGCTAATTCAAGTAAATTAGAGAAGTCATCTACAACTGGGATCAAAGACAAGGATTTACACCACCGAAGGAAAGTACACAGCCGTGTACTTGGTTTTGAATCAACAGGAACATGCACGGTTGAAGTACACGGTCGTGTATCTGTCTAGAAGGAGGCACGTTTTGAGGTACCGCCATGGTGCAAACCGTGCTACACACTGCATGAGAAGGAGAGAGACACGCTTGTGACACGACCGTGGTGGCAGCCGTGGTGCAGACCGTGGTGGCAGCCGTGGTGCAAACCGTGGTAAAAGCTTGATGAAGCCGTGCCATATATTAAACAATGAGGAGAAATTGTGGAGCATCGACCAGAGGATGACACGGCTTGGGATCTAGCTGTGGTATACACTGGACACGGATGAAGAATTGTAGATTACACACAAAGAAAGGCACGGCTTGAGCCACGGCCGTGTGGTAGGGAGTGCCAAGTGGACGATTATTCACTTCTCGAAATTTACTTGAAAAAAGGAAAGATATTTTCGTCTCTTGCTAGCAAAAGATCACCTTCCATTACTTTAACAATATAAATAGAACTAACCCTAGAGGGTTAGGGGAATCTTGATCTTGGACAATCTTGGAGACAAGAAGGAAGGAAGGAGGTAGAGTAGGAAACTAGCAACAAGAGAGTCCATCATGTTTTCACTTTTATTTTTCGTTTTGTTGATGAACATGTGTAGCTAAGTAACTTTTCTAGCCAAAGGGTCATAGAAGTTTAATTCTCCACGAATTGTGAGATCTAATTGATTTGTCTTTAATCTATTCTTTGTTTTTGGATATTCATATATCTTCTGAACGTTTTGTCATTATTATCTTTGTTGATTAGTATGAATTAGAGCTCTTCTACTCAATTAGCAAGTTAATATATTGTCAACTAGCACGTCAAATCCGTAATTGTTTGATTTTTCTAGTCTCGGTGACACAATAACATGTTTAGTTATAAAATAGATGATCGAATTCATGTTATGGAGATGTATGATCATGTTTAAATAGGTTATCTTATAATCTACTGGCATGAATTGGTGGTCTCTCTAGTTTTTAATGCTATTGATAAATTAAATCCTAAGAGCTTGTCTAGGGTTGTCTAATCGATAAGAGAAATAATCAAAGAGCTTGTCTTGATTATCAAGGAAGTAAGTAGAGATAGGTTGTTAGAGCTTGTTAATAACCATAACCAGTTTATCTTGAAATAAGAATAGAAAACATTTGCATCGATGATCAATTCCTAGAATTAAACTATCTCGATTACTTTGGCTAGGCTTTTATCAATATTCGATTTTATTATCTTGTTTCAACATTACTTCGATTCACAAACAAAACCCCCCATTTTTCTTTTCCTCTTTATTCCCTTTGAATAGAAATATCTTTAACCAATCCCTATGGATTCGACCCTACTCACGACTATATGCAAATTATATAATTGTCTAGGAGTAGGTTTTTATTTTTGTTGGATTCGACACCCATCAAATTTTGGTGCCGTTGCCGGGGATTGGTGTCAAATTTATTTCTATTCTTATATGACTCATTCTTCTCATATAGGTGCATTTAATTATAATCTAGAGATTGAGAAGACTCTTAAGAGGCTGCGACGAGAAGCTAGATTATCCCCTAAACTGAACTTAGCATCGGATTTGTCTAATTCAGCCATTGATTCTGAAAAAGAAGATGATATGGCAAATCCTGAGAGAACATTAAGGGAATTGGCTGCACCGGATGTGAATCAACAACCAATTTGTATTCACTATCTTGAACTAGCTGTTGAATTTGAGTTGAAATCTGGGTTGATACATCTGCTACCCACCTTTCATGGTCTTGAGAATGAAGATCCTCACAAACATTTGAAAGAGTTTCATATAGTGTGTTCTAGCATGAGGCCGCAAGGAATAACTAACGATCAAATCAAGTTATGTGCTTTTCCATTTTCTTTAAGTACTAAAGCTAAAGATTGGTTGTTTTATTTGCCTCCAGGTTCTATAACCACTTGGACAGATATGGTGAGACTCTTCTGGGACAAATTCTTCCCCGCATCCGAAGCCGCTGGTATAAGAAGAGAAATTTGTGGTATCAAACAGAGGGACACCGAGACTCTTCATGAGTATTGGGAGAGGTTCAAGCAACTGTGTGCAAGCTGTCCACAACATGGGATATCTGAACAACTTCTCATCCAATACTTCTATGAAGGCTTGCTTCCGATGGAGAGATAGATGATGGATGCTGCTAGTGGAGGCGCCATAGTAAAAAAAAACCCTGGTCAAGCTAGGGAATTGATCTCCATTATGGCTGCTAATTCGCAACAATTTGGGTATAGGCATGATACGTCTTCAAGGAAGGTAAATGAGGTAAGTGTGTCTAACCTTGAACATCAAATTTTTAACCTAACCTCCCTTGTGCAGCAGCTAGCTCTTGGAAATACACAGCAGGTGAAGGCTTGTGGAATTTGTGCTGCCCTTAATCATCCTACTGACATGTGCCCCACATTACAAGATGACAATCATGAGCAAGTCAATGCGGTAGGAGGATTCCTAGGACAACCGTAGAGGAAGTATGATCCCTACTCGAGTACTTACAATCCTGGATGGAGGGATCATCCTAACTTTCGATATGGCAATAACCCACAACATTTCTAATAATTCCAGCATAAGCCATCAAACCAAATACCCCAAGCTCCTTCCACTTCAGGTATGCCTCTTGAGGAAATTGTTAAATCTCTTGCTGTTAATACAAAACAATTTCAGGAGGAAACAAAGCAGAGCATTCAAAACTTGGAGAACCAGGTAAGCCAACTTGCTTATACTATAAACAGGTTAGAAACTCAAGGTAAGTTACCTTCTCAAACCATCACAACTCCGAAGCAAAGCGTTAATGCAATTACCTTGAGAAGTGGAATAGAACTGCAAGGATCAAATAAGAAAGGACACCTATATAATCCTGAGGAAGAGACTAAGAAAGAGATTTCGACTCCGAGCCAATAGGCAACCAGATTAAAAGGTCTCTAGTTGAACCACCAAAGGTCATGTTGACACCACCTCCTTTCCCCCCCAGATTAGCGAAATCCAAGAATGAAGCGGAAGAAAAAGAGATTTTGGAAACGTTTCACAAAGTTGAGGTAAATATTCCTTTGCTTGATGCAATTGAGCAAATACCGCACTATGCTAGATTTCTCAAAGACTTGTGCACTAACAAAAGGAAGTTGAAAGGCAATGAAAAGATTAGTGTGAGTGATGGGTATCGAATCCAACAAAAATAAAACCTACTCCTAGACAATTATATGATTTGCATATAGTGGTGAGTAGGGTCGAATCCATAGAGATTGGTTAAATTTATTTCTATTTAAGGATAATAAAAAAAAAAAAAAACCTGGGGGGGGGGGGGGGGGGAGGGGGGTTTGTTTGTGAATCGAAGTAAAATTGAAACAAGATAATAAAGTCAAATATTGATAAAAGCCTAGCCAAAGGAATTAAGATAGTTTAATTTTAGGAATTGATCATCGATGCAAATGTTTTCTATTCGTATTCCTAGATAAACGGGTTATGGTTATTAATAAGCTCTAACAACCTATCTCCCCGTACTTCCTTGGTAATCAAGAGAAGCTCTTTGATTATTTCTCTTATTGATTAGACAACCCTAGACAAGCTCTTAGGATTTAATCTACCAATAGCATTAAAAATCTAGAGAGACCACCAATTCATGCCAGTAGATTATAAGCTAACCTATTTAAACATGTTCATGCACCTCCATAACATGAATTCGATCATCTCTTTTATAATCAAACATGTTATCGTGTCCCTAAGACTAGAACAATCAAACAATTACGGATTTGACGTGCTAGTTGACAATATATTAACTTGCTAATTGAGTAGAAGAGCTCTATTCATACCAATCAACAAAGATAATAATGACAAAATGAGCAGAAGATATATGAATACCCAAAAACAAAGAATAGAATAAATACAAGTCAATTAGACCTCACAATTCGTGGAGAATTAAACATCTATGACCCTTTGGCTAGAAAAGTAGCTTAGCTACACATGTTCATCAATAAAACGAAAGATAAAAATAAAAACATAACAAGCGTCTGTTTCCGACTGCCTGCTCTGCCTCCTCCTTTCCTTTTTGTCTCCAAGGTGATTCCAGATTCAAAGATTGAAAGATTGCCTCTATCCCTCTAGGGTTGGCTCTATTTATATTATTAGAGGGATAGCATGTGATCTTTTGCTAGCAAGATACGAAAATGTCTTTCCTTTTCCAAGTAGATTTCGAGAAGTGAATATTCGTCTGCTTGGCACGCCCTACCACACAGCCGTAGGTCAAGCCGTGCCATCCTCTATGCATATTTCACGTATCATCTTCCATGTCCAGTGTGTACTACGGCTCCACCTACGGCTAGATTTCCAATCGTGCCTCGCTCTGTGCATAATCAACAAGTCTTCATCCTTGGCACGTCTAGCTTCCACCACGGCTGCCACCACGGCCGTGCCCTTAACCGTATCTCTCTCTATTGCAAGTCCACATTTCCGCCTTCTTGTGTAGTGTGTAACACGGTTTGAACCTTGGCCGTGTCTTAAACCGTGCTTCCTCTTAGACAGATACACGGCCTTATACTTCAACTGTGTATGTTCCTATTGATTCAAAACCAAGTACACGACCATGTACTTCAATTACACGCCCATGTACTTTCCTCCGGTGGTGTAATTTGATAAGATCACATTATACTTATATTTTCTTTTGGACTTATATTAAATTTATTTTAATATTATAAGAAAATATAAAGAAATGATACTTAATGGTATTTATTGTGAAAATACAGGTTTTGAGGACCCAAAAGTAAATTACAAGTTAATTGGAGGAGTTTTTCACAAAATTTAAGAAGTGAGCGAAGGATTGCACTGAAGGCCGCCGTCCTTGGGCCGGCCTACATTCAAAGCCGCCGGCCTTAAGCCGGCCTTGAGCCGGCCTTTAAACCGGCCTCAAAAAGAAGAAAAGCCGCCGGCCTTTAAGCCGGCCTACATTAAAGGCCGCCGGCCTTGAGCCGGCCTTCATTACTCCCCGGATATCCATTGCGAGAATCTCTCCAAAATCGTATCCTAATTAATTTGCTGACTCAAATCCTCATCAGATCCACCTCATCCCCCTCCTCTTTGGATCTATAAATAGACCCCTTGTGTGAACCTTGGAAGCATCCCTTTTTGTTGGAGAATCCATCCTTTCTTTTGTTTAGAATTCTTTTTCTTCTTCTTTGTTCTAGCCTCATTAGAATTTCCTTAGGTACTTTAGATTTTTCCAAAGTTTAGTTTGAAGAAAGAATGTCATTTTGTTGAAGTTTGCTTTCAATTGAAGAATTCAAGGAGTCATTTTGGAAGATTGAAGCTCTTGAAGATTATAGCAATTGTTCCATTTACTTTATTTTCTTTTATGCCATTTATTAGTTTAATCTTGTTGTTTAATATGAATTCCATTGCATCTATTTATTTCAATTGTTTTTATACAATTCATACTATAATGTTCTAAATTATCCTTGTGGGAAATTGGATGAAACCCTAAAATGTTAAAAGGATAATTGTAGCCATGTTATATGATTAGGAATTATTAGGATTATTCATGATTGCAATTCCTTTGATTTCAATTATAATTGGTCTTTCATTATAATTGTTAGAAATCCTTTTGATACGGGAGTTGATGAGGATTTGTTAGGAATTCTTAATTAGATTAATTGTCAATACGGGAGTTGCGATAATTGGTTTAATTAGAGTCTATGGAGGGCACAATGCAATGTTTCTTGTTAATTAATCACTAAGGGATTAGGGTTAATTGATTTAGGGCATTAGTTGTTTGTAGCATCGGGAGGTGTATGAACATAATTTTGATTCCTTGGTTAATTGGAGACGCGGAAGCCGACTAATTAATTTAAGGTCAACATCCCTAAAAAGGATTTTCTAAACTCACTTGAATAAACTTATAACCACAAGTTGATATAACATGGTAGCAATTAGATTAACAAATCTAGGGTGAATTCTAATTTCCCTTGTTCATAATTGATAGATTCTTCATAAAATTTTCCTTGTTGCTTTAAGTTAAATTTTTAGATTAGACATTTCAAAACCCCTTTTTAATCACCTAGATATTGATAAGAATTGCCATAGATCTAGTACTCTATTGGTTCCTCGAGGGATCGACAACCTTACTTTTCACCACTTTATTACTTGATACGACCAGTGCACTTGCTGCAATTTACGCTCCCATTTTATATATACGTTCTGAGCGTATCAAGTTTTTGGCGCCGTTGCCGGGGAACTAATAGATATTAGATTTTGTAATTCTGTTGGTAATTTAGGCATAATTATTTTGTTATTTAATTTTTCTTATCATTGTGTGATCGTTTTCCATTCTCTTTAAGGGTCTTTTTATGCGCAAGAGTAGAAGTGCTGAACTTCTACCAATTAATCTTGAGATAGAACGCACCATGCGACAACTTTAGAAGAGAGCAGAGAAGAAAGGAAGAAGAGAACATGGCAGATGAGAACAACAATCAGATTCAGGGTGTTGGTAGAGCACTTCGAGAATACACGGTACCTGTTGTTTCAGGTCCTGCAATTAGAAGACCAACAATTCAGGCTAATAATTTCGAGTTAAAACCAGCACTCGTTCAAATGGTTCAATCAAATCAATTTGGAGGATATCCAAATGAAAGTCCTGATGAGCATATTGCAGTATTTCTTCAATATTGTAATACAGTGAAAATGAATAATGTATCTGATGATGTAATTAGGCTACAACTTTTTCCATTTTCACTTAGAGAAAAAGCTAGGGCTTGGTACAATTCATTGCCACAAGACTCTGTAACCACTTGGGTAGATCTCTCATCTAAATTTTTAAGGAGATTTTTTCCACCATCTAGAACTGCTAGGTTAAGAAATGACATCACAAACTTCAGTAAGTTTAGAGGTGAATCACTTTATGAAGCATGGGAAAGATTCAAGGAGGCAATTAGAAAATGCCCCCATCATGGATTACCAGATAATCTCCTTATTGAGATATTCTATCTCAGTTTAGATGACACATTGAGATCTCTGGTAGATGCTGCTTCTGGTGGTGCACTAATGAGTAAGACATATGATGAGGCTAGTGCTTTGATAGATGAAATGGCCTCTAGTGCACATAATTGGCAACATGAAAGAGGTAAGTCTAGAGTGGCATCTGTCAATGATATGGACACCTTAACAGCTCAGATTTCTGCTCTTACCGCCCAGGTAAGTAAACTCACCTCTGCACCTTCTTTCAATGTTAATCAATTTTCTTATTGTGAGTTATGCTCAGGACAACACTCAACTCTTGAGTGCCCATCTAGAAACTTTTCCTCCTCATCCCATGGAGAGCAAGTAAATTTTGTCAACAATTTCCAAAGAGGAAATCAAGGACCCTATTCAAACACCTACAATCCAGGGTGGCGTAACCATCCAAATTTCTCATGGAGAAATGATAACAACGCACTTAAACCCCCTGGATTTCAAAAGCAAGGTCCTAATCATAATACTCCCCATCAACAATATCCTAATCATAATACCTCTTCTCAGCAAGGTCAGTCTAAAATGGAAGAACTCATGATAAGTTATATGCAAAAGACTGACACAATGTTGCAAAATCAACAAGCCACCATTAGGAATCTTGAAAATCAGCTTAGTCAAATGTCTCAACAGTTGAGTAATAGACCATCTGGGTCTTTACCTAGCAATACTGAGCAAAATCCTATGGGTGTAAATGCTATTATGTTAAGAAGTGGTAAGGAATTGGTTGATAAGAAACTTGAGGAAGAGGAGGTTAACCTGGGGAAAGATAAAGGGAAACAAAAGGAAGAGGAGCCAAAGCAAAATTCACCAAAAGTGAAAGCATATGTTCCTCCTATTCCTTTCCCAGGAAGGCTGAAGCAACAACAATTGGATTCACAATTTGCTAAATTTTTAGAAGTCTTTAAAAAATTGCAAATTAACATTCCTTTTGCAGAGGCACTTCAGCAGATGCCATCATATGCTAGGTTCATGAAGGATTTACTCACAAAGAAGAGGAAGATTGAAGGGAATGAACCAGTGATGCTTATAGGGGAATGTTCTATGATCTTACAAAAGAATTTATCCAATTTGCCGAGAAAACAAAGAGATCAGGGAAGTTTTACTGTTCCTTGCACTATTGGTAATTTTAATTTTGATAAAGTACTTATAGATTCTGGTGCAAGTATAAATTTAATGCCTCTGTCCATTTTCAAAAAACTAGGACTTGGAGAATGTAAGGAGACGCACGTTACCTTACAACTTGCGGATAGAAGTGTCAAGTACCCAAAGGGTATAGTGGAGAATGTCCTAGTAAAAGTGGACAAATTCATCTTTCCAGTTGACTTTATAGTCTTGGAAATGGAAGAAGATAGAGAGGTACCCATGATCTTAGGAAGACCATTCCTAGCCACAGGTCAAGCTCTAATTGATGTAGGACAAGGTAAGCTCACCCTTAGAGCACTAGATGACCAGGTAACATTTGATATGTATGATCCTGTGTTTTTGTCTAATGAGAAAGCAATGTATTCTGACATATCTGCTGAGGGTGAAATTACTAACAATGATGTGGAGGAAGATGTAGGGCAAACCACTCTTGAAGCTGTCTTGAATGAGATAGATGATTGGGGGGATGAAGATGAGCAAGAAAACAAAGGTCGTGAACAAGTACCCCAGACTGAAAATGTTGTTGCTTTTGAGAAGACAGACGACTATGAGAAGCCACCAGTGCCGACACTAATGCCTATGCAGACACTTGAACCTAATGTCTTTTCTAATCAATTGTTTGGTTATAAGTGTCTGAATTTAGGAAATCCATGGCCTCACATTAATCAAGCGCCTATGACAAAAGAATTGCAGCAGCAGATTCAAGGCCAGTTGGATGAACATAGGGAAATCCTGGGATGGTCAAGGGCAGACATCCAGCAGGTAAGTTTGTTGATATCTACCTACAAAACATTGGTGGAAGCTGAAAAGAAGGGCACCATACCATGGAAGGAAGCTTGGAATCCTAATCTGAAAACGATGGTGTTGAAGGAGTTGTTTAAACTCCTTGATGTAAGCTAACCCTGATAGTCAGGCTGATGACTATAAAACAAGCGCTTCATGGGAGGCAGCCCATGCTTAATAAGTATCTATAATAGTTTCGTTAAAAAAAAAAAAAAAAAAAAAAAAACTAATTCAAGGCTGGATAAGAGCTGCCGGTGCATTCAAGACACTCCAAGGATGACAGACATTTTAGGAGGAATTTTCTTCCTGATGAACAATTTTATACTAGGGAAGTACCAGTATTTCAATTTCTGCATTGACATTCGTTTCCTTAATTTTGTGATATATTAGGAACAATGAGGACATTGTCCAATTTAAGTGTGGGGAAGGGATTATAAATGTAGAAGTATAATGATTGCACACATCATGAGCTTACAAATCCCATGCTTTATTTATGTCCTTAAGTGTTTTCAATGAAATCCTGAAATTGAATTAGATTGGTGCCCTACTCGCCAATTGTTGTGACTAGTTTACATAGTTAAAATTTAAGAGTAAAATCTCTAGAGAACGGGGTTTACCCTATGTTGAGCCTTTGAACTTGAGATTGAGTCCTTAAGTTGAAAAAACAAGCAAGTTTACTTCAAGGAAAAATTGGTTGGGATAAATCTCTATTGAAATTTCTTTGAGAATACCTTAACACTTAGTGAAAGAGGTAAAAGAAATATTTTACTTAGTGATCCCTTAAAAAAAAAAAAAAAAAAAAAAAAAAAAAAAAAAAAGAGCCTTTACTCCAATAACTCAGGAAAGTGAGTTAAGAGTATCCAATCTTAAATGTTAGTGTGAGGAAGAGTTCGTAGGGGTCCCTTTAAAACCTGGTCACTTAGGCGATGAGCCCAGGATGTGCCGACTCAATGAACTCACAATAACGAGAAGGGCGGAAAGGCAAAAATTTAGTACCTTAATGAAAGTCAGGTTGACATGGGCGAGCTTTGGTCCCTCAGAAGAGTGAAGTCTCACTCCGCTGCCAATCAAGGCAAATAAAACATAAAAAAAAAAAAAAAGGGGGAGAAATTCTAGGAAAAAATGGATACCATATGCTTTCACTCCTTGTTATCTTGTTTAGAGAAGTAAAATTGAGGGAGATGATACTTGCTAATAACCAATGAAGTTTAAATGAATGTTTTTCCTTATGGACTAAGTATTGTTTTCTATTGTTAAACACTGGGATTAAAAATCTGTTGTATTTAGATTAACTACTAAATTTCAACTAGATATACTAGTTACAAATTTCAGTATGGTCAGAACAATGGGCACCAGAAGTTCAATGATGGATTTCTCTTGTTTAAATCAATTATTTTGCTTGAGGACAAGCAAAAGTTCAAGTGTGGGGATGTTGATAAGATCACATTATACTTATATTTTCTTTTGGACTTATATTAAATTTATTTTAATATTATAAGAAAATATAAAGAAATGATACTTAATGGTATTTATTGTGAAAATACAGGTTTTGAGGACCCAAAAGTAAATTACAAGTTAATTGGAGGAGTTTTTCACAAAATTTAAGAAGTGAGCGAAGGATTGCACTGAAGGCCGCCGTCCTTGGGCCGGCCTACATTCAAAGCCGCCGGCCTTAAGCCGGCCTTGAGCCGGCCTTTAAACCGGCCTCAAAAAGAAGAAAAGCCGCCGGCCTTTAAGCCGGCCTACATTAAAGGCCGCCGGCCTTGAGCCGGCCTTCATTACTCCCCGGATATCCATTGCGAGAATCTCTCCAAAATCGTATCCTAATTAATTTGCTGACTCAAATCCTCATCAGATCCACCTCATCCCCCTCCTCTTTGGATCTATAAATAGACCCCTTGTGTGAACCTTGGAAGCATCCCTTTTTGTTGGAGAATCCATCCTTTCTTTTGTTTAGAATTCTTTTTCTTCTTCTTTGTTCTAGCCTCATTAGAATTTCCTTAGGTACTTTAGATTTTTCCAAAGTTTAGTTTGAAGAAAGAATGTCATTTTGTTGAAGTTTGCTTTCAATTGAAGAATTCAAGGAGTCATTTTGGAAGATTGAAGCTCTTGAAGATTATAGCAATTGTTCCATTTACTTTATTTTCTTTTATGCCATTTATTAGTTTAATCTTGTTGTTTAATATGAATTCCATTGCATCTATTTATTTCAATTGTTTTTATACAATTCATACTATAATGTTCTAAATTATCCTTGTGGGAAATTGGATGAAACCCTAGAATGTTAAAAGGATAATTGTAGCCATGTTATATGATTAGGAATTATTAGGATTATTCATGATTGCAATTCCTTTGATTTCAATTATAATTGGTCTTTCATTATAATTGTTAGAAATCCTTTTGATACGGGAGTTGATGAGGATTTGTTAGGAATTCTTAATTAGATTAATTGTCAATACGGGAGTTGCGATAATTGGTTTAATTAGAGTCTATGGAGGGCACAATGCAATGTTTCTTGTTAATTAATCACTAAGGGATTAGGGTTAATTGATTTAGGGCATTAGTTGTTTGTAGCATCGGGAGGTGTATGAACATAATTTTGATTCCTTGGTTAATTGGAGACGCGGAAGCCGACTAATTAATTTAAGGTCAACATCCCTAAAAAGGATTTTCTAAACTCACTTGAATAAACTTATAACCACAAGTTGATATAACATGGTAGCAATTAGATTAACAAATCTAGGGTGAATTCTAATTTCCCTTGTTCATAATTGATAGATTCTTCATAAAATTTTCCTTGTTGCTTTAAGTTAAATTTTTAGATTAGACATTTCAAAACCCCTTTTTAATCACCTAGATATTGATAAGAATTGCCATAGATCTAGTACTCTATTGGTTCCTCGAGGGATCGACAACCTTACTTTTCACCACTTTATTACTTGATACGACCAGTGCACTTGCTGCAATTTACGCTCCCATTTTATATATACGTTCTGAGCGTATCATAATTCCTTGTCTTGATCCAAGATGTAGATGACTTCTCTAATTTTCTTGAATTAGCATCCTTGACTCCATTTAACCTGATTTATCACCATAATAGAATTAAGTACCATTTCCTTATGAATTCTATAAAATCAATAGTAAATTAACACCATTTATGCTATAAAGATTGAGTATAAAATGACTCTATCAAATTCCCCCACACTTAGACTCTTGCTTGTCCTCAAGCAATTGGATCAAATCAATTGAGAAATCTGTCATAGATTATACAAGCTTTCTTTTCATCATTCCAAGCATCTATTCATTTGTAATTCATGACTTGTAATTTAATGTCTACTACTTCAACCAAACTGGTTTCCTGTGATCAAATTACTATGGACAAAATTCAATAGCTAATCTAAACAAAACAAACTTTAATCCACATGTTTAGCAAAAGAATTTTTATTCCAAAAGTAAATACTTAATCCACTAAGGAAAAACACCCAATTAAACTTCATTGGACATTAGCAAACATATAATCCTTGTAACATAAAGTAAAAGCATATAGTATCAACTCTTTCTATAGATTTTCTCCCTTTTCTATTATAAGTCATGTTTCATTCAATGAATGTTTACATTCATGTTCTTTTGATTTATTCAAGCATCTGTTTTGACTGGTTTTTGCCCACTTCTTTTCATGAACTTTCTCCTTTTTCGCCCTTATCGTTATAGTGAGTTCATTGAGTCGGCACATCCCGAGCTCATCACTCAAGTGACCGGGTTTTGAGATACCTCTACAGACTCTTCCTCACTCTAACATTCAAGTTTGAATACTCTTAACTCAATTACTTGAATCATTGGAGTAATGGCTATGCTTGATTTTTTTTTTTTTTTCATTTCAAAGAGTATATAGTAGCTAATATAACCTAGAAGTAGACTTGTTTATTTTTCACTTAAGGACTCGACCTACTCTTAGACTTCCAATTCTAAAGCTAAATACAAGGTAAATTTTTTTCTTAAAGATTTCACTACTTAATTTTAACCAAGTATTCTAATCACAGCAGTGGGTGAGTAAAGCATTTGAACAAGTCAATTTCACATTGTGTAGATGCTTATTATAACATTTAGTACAATCTCTAGATTTCATGATAATTTTGAAAAAATTTGGCTTAAAATTGCTTAAGGACAAATATTCAAAGTATGGGTCAATTCTCTATTCTCTATAATTTATAATCCTCTCCCCCACACTTAGCTTGAACAGTGTCCTCACTGTTCCTAATTTAGCACAATTGAAAAGGAATTAACAACTCAAGGAACATTAGAGAATAAGAGAAAGGAAATACTAGTACTTCCCTGGTATTGGAGTTTTCCCCTTAAGCTTTGGAAAGTGTCATCTAATGATATGTATCCTTGCTGCAGCTGATCCAAAGAGTTCAAAACTACACTAAAATCAAAACAAAACTAAAACAAACCAAAACTAAAGCAAAAGAAAACTAAAAGATTTTTTTTTTTTTTACATGGGTTGCCTCCCATGAAGCGCCTTTCTTTAACGTCTTTGGCTAGACGTTCCTAGCTAGATGTTCGGGTAAGGATTTTGATTCCAGCTTTAGTGCTTGTGGTGATGGGTTAATAACATCCGCAACAAAAACAGGAGAGATATCATTAGGATGTTTCATGGCATCATAAATGTTAAATTTAATCACTTCACCATCAAATTCCATAGTGAGGATACCATCATTTACATCAATTTTTGTCTTGGAAGTCTTAAGGAATGGTCGCCCTAATAATATCAATGATGAAGTATGAGAATCACTATCGTCCATGTCAAGCACATAAAAATTAGCAGGAAAAACCAACCCATTGACTTGAACTAAAACATCCTCTAGAACTCCCTCATGATAAACATTGGACCTGTTAGCAAGTTGAACAATAACACCCATTTCCTTCAAAGGACAAACATTTAAACGCTGATAAACAGACAAAGGCATGACATTAATAGAAGCTCCTAGATCACACATGGCTTTAGCGATTCCAAGATTACCTATTTTGCAAGGAATGGTAAACATACCTGGATCCTTACATTTAGGAGGAAGCTTCTTCTGAATAACAGCTGAAACATTTTCACTCACACTAATCTTTTCATTGCCTTTTAGCTTCCTTTTGTTAGTGCACAAGTCCTTGAGAAATCTAACATAGCGCAGTATTTGCTTAATTGCATCAAGCAAAGGAATATTTACCTCGACTTTGCAAAACGTTTCCAGAATCTCTTTTTCTTCCACTTCATTCTTGGATTTCGCCAATCTGGAGGGGAAAGGAGGTGGTATCAATGTGAACTTTGATGGCTCAACTAGAGACCTTCTAATTTGGTTGTCCTGCTGGCTCGGAGTCGAATTCTCTTTCTTGGTCTCTTCCCCAAGGTTAGACGGGTGTCCTTTCTTATTTGATCCTTGCAATTCTGTTCCACTTCTCAAGGTAATTGCATTAACGCATTGCTTCGGGTTTGTAATAGTTTGAGAAGGTAACTTACCTTGAGTTTCTAACCTATTGACAGCAGAAGAAAGTTGGCTTACCTGATTCTCCAAGTTTAGAATGCTCTGCTTTGTTTCTTCCTGAAATTGTTTTGTATTAACAGCAAGAGACTTAACAATGTCTTCAAGAGACTTACCTGAGGTAGAAGGAGCTTGGGGTACTTGGTGCGATGGCTTATGCTGGAATTGTTGAGGGTTATTGCCATATCGGAAGTTAGGGTGATCCCTCCACCCGGGATTGTAAGTATTTGAATAGGGATCAATTTTCCTCTGTGGTTGTCCTGGAAATCCGCCTACAGCATTGGCGTGTTCATGGTTGTCATCTTGCAATGTGGGGCACATGTCGGTTGGATGATTAGGAGCAGCATAAATTCCACAAGCTTTCACCTACTGGGTATTTCCAAGAGCTAGCTGCTGCACAAGGGAGGTAAGATTAGAAATTTGATGTTCAAGGTTAGACACACTTACCTCATTTAACTTCCTTGAAGATGTATCATGCCTATACCCAAATTGTTGCGAATTGGCAACCATAATGGAGATCAATTCCCTAGCTTGACCAGGGGTTTTGTTCACTATGGCGCCTCAACTTGCAGCATTCATCATCTTTCTTTCCATCGGAAGTAGGCCTTCGTAGAAGTATTGGATAAGGAGTTATTCGGATATCCCATGTTGTGGGTAGCTTGCACACAGTTGCTTGAACCTTTCCCAATACTCATGAAGAGTCTCGATGTCCCTTTGTTTTATACCACAAATTTCTCTTCTTATACCAGTGGCTCTGGATGCGAGGAAGAATTTGTCCAAGAAGAGTCTTACCATATCTGTCCAAGTGGTGATAGAACCTGGAGGCAAATAAAACAACCAATCTTTAGCTTTACTACTTAAAGAAAATGGAAAAGCACGTAGCTTGATTTGATCGTCGGTTATTCCTTGCAGCCTTATACTAGAACACACTATATGGAACTCTTTCAAATGCTTATGAGGATCTTCATTCTCAAGACCATGAAAGGTGGGTAGCAGATGTATCAACCTAGATTTTAATTCGAATTCCACAACTAGTTCGGGATAGTGAATGCAAAGTGGTTGTTGATTCACATCCGGTGCAGCCAATTCCCTTAAGGTTCTCTCGGGATTTGCCATATCATCTTCTCTCTCCGAATCAAGGGATGAATCAAACAAATTTGATGCTAAGTTTAGTCTAGTAGATGATCTAGCTTCTTGTCGCAACCTCTTTAGAGTCTTCTCAATCTCCGGATTATAAGTTAGTTCACCTGTCTGAGAAGAACGAGTCATATAAGAATAGAAATAAATTTGACACCAATCCCCGGCAACGACACCAAAATTTGATGGGTGTTGAATCCAACAAAAATAAAACCTACTCCTAAACAATTATATGATTTGCATATAGTGGTGAGTAGGGTCGAATCCATAGAGATTGGTTAAATTTATTTCTATTCAAGGATAATAATAAAAAAAAAAAAACTGGGGGGGTGGGGTGGGGGGGTTTCGAAGTAAAATTGAAACAAGATAATAAAGTCGAATATTGATAAAAGCATAGCCAAAGGAATCAAGATAGTTTAATTCTAGGAATTGATCATCGATGCAAATGTTTTCTATTCTTATTCCTAGACAAATTGGTTATGGTTATTAACAAGCTCTAACAACCTATCCTCCGTACTTCCTCGATAATCAAGAGAAGCTCTTTGATTATTTCTCTTATTGATTAGACAACCCTAGACAAACACTTAGGATTTAATCTACCAATAGCATTAAAAACCAGAGAGACCACCAATTCATGCCAGTAGATTATAAGATAACCTATTTAAACATGATCATACACCTCCATAACATGAATTATATCATCTCTTTTATAACTAAACATGTTATTGTGTCACTAAGACTAAAACAATCAAACAATTACGGATTTGACGTACTAGTTGACAATATATTAACTTGCTAATTGAGTAGAAGAGCTCTATTCATACCGATCAACAAAGATAATAATGACAAGACGTTTAGAAGATATATGAATACCCAATAACAAAGAATAGAATAAATACAAGTCAATTAGACCTCACAGTTCGTGGAGAATTAAACATCTATGAACCTTTGGCTAGAAAAGTAGCTTAACTACTCATGTTCATCAACAAAACGAAAATAAAAAGTAAAAACATAACAAGCCTCTATTTCCGGCTACCTGCTCTGTCTCCTCCTTTCCTTCTTGTCTCCAAGATGATCTAAGATTCATGATTAAAGATTAAAAGTTACCTTCACCTCTAGGGTTGGTTTTATTTATATTGTTAGAGGGATGGCATGTGATCTTTTGCTAGCAAGATACGAAAATATCTTTCCTTTTCTAAGTAGATTTCGAGAAGTGAATGTTCGTCCGCCTAGCACGCCCTACCACACGGCCGTGGGTCAAGCCGTGCCATCCTCTGTGCATAATTCATGTATCATCTTCCGTGTCCAGTGTGTACCACTACTAGATTTCCAACCGTGCCTTCCTCTGTGCATAATCAACAAGTCTTCATCCTTGTCCAGTGTGTACCACGGTCTACACCACGGCTAGATCCTAAGTCGTGCCTTCCTCTGTCAAAGTTCCACAATTTCTTCTCCTTAGCACGTCTAGCTTCCACTACGGCTCCAAGCACGGTTGCTCCCACGGTTGCCACCACGGCCGTGCCCTAAGCCGTGTCTCTCTTTCTCCTGCAGTATGTAGCACGGTTTACAACATGGCCAGATCTCAAACCGTGCCTCCTTCTAGACATATACATGCTCATGTGCTTTCCTCCAATGGTGTAATTCCTTGTCTTGATCCAAGTTGTAGATGGCTTCTCTAATATACTTGAATTAGCATCCTTGACTCCATTTAACCTGATTTATCACCATAATAGAATTAAGTACCATTTCCTTATGATTTCTATAAAATCAATAATAATTTAACACAATTTATACTATAAAGATTGAGTATAAAATGGCTCTATCATGAATATATGCCTTTACCTATACCATCTAAACTGTAAATTGATATCAGCATGGATTTTGTGTTGGGATTACCTAGGACACAATGGGGGAAAGACTCTATTATGGTGGTTTTTGATCGATTCAGCAAAATGTCACACTTTGTACCATGCCACAAAACAGACGATGCTCTTTTTATTGCTAACCTTTTTATGCTGGAAATTGTCAAATTATATGGAGTTCCACACAGCATAGTGTCAGACAGAGATACTAAATTTCTTAGTTTCTTTTGGAAAACACTATGGAGAAGACTAGGTACTAAACTGATGTACAATACCTCTTGCCATCCCCAGACTGATGGACAAACAGAGGTTTGTCAACCGCACGCTTGGGAATCTTCTCAGAGCAACAGTTGGCAAGAATCTTACTAATTGGGACTTATGTCTTCCTATTGTTGAGTTCGCTTACAATAGGTCTACTCATAGTTCAACCAGTAAGCCTCCCTTTGAAGTTGTTTATGGCTATAACCCTTCCATTCCATTGGATTTTATAGCTAGACCAGCGACAAAGGAAGAAAGTCTTAGTGGAGTTGACCGAGCACAACAGATTCAACGCATCTATGATCAGACCACTAAACACCTTTAGAAGATCCAGGAACAACATAGGATCTAGGGAAACAGGCACAAGAAAATTCATCTCTATAATTCAGGTGACTTAGTCTGGATTAATCTTAGTAGGGACAGGTTTCCACATAAAAAGTCATAGAAGCTATCTCCTAGATCAAACGAACCATTCAGGGTCTTAAAGCGCATCAACAACAATGCTTATTGCATCGAGTTACCAGGAGATTATGGAGTATTGACCACTTTTAACATTGCAGATCTTTCACCTTACTTAGCAGATGACTTGCACGAAGATCCATCAGACTTGAGGGAAAATCTTCCAGAAGCTCGAGGAGATGATAGGAATTAGACTCTTCTAGGGCCTATCTCTAGGGCCCAAGCTAAGGGTCTCCAAAATCTAGCTTTGAGGGTTTTGCTAGAGAAACCTAACCTTAAAAAATCTAACCTACTTTCTACATCTTTGCACTATAATTTTGATGCATTTCAGCAAGTTCATTTGTCAGTCCTATAGGATGCAAAAACACCCATACTACTGAGCGAATCAGGGTTGTCAATAGAACCTGATTCAAAAGCTTCTTAAAGACTAGCATCATGAAGGACCATTTCTTTTATATATTTACTCTTTTATGAACTATTTTGGTTGTATTTTGGTTTTGAGACACTTTTATTTCTTTGTATGTTCGATGATGGGAATCAAAATCCGACAAGACCTATCATTAGGACAAAAATTGAAGGATTTTGAATCTTGGCGATGAGGACCCATTTCGAGCAGATCAACGTCGGAATTAATTATTATCTAACCTCTTTTATCTTATTCATGAATTGTATATTCCAACAGGTAAGCTTATTTGGTTTCACAAGGCGATGGACAAACTCACTAAGACTCAGCTTGTGGGTTATTTATGGACCGACCTAAAACCGATGAGTTGAACCGACGAATTCCATTATGAAGCTAGCTTGCTGAAGATTATTTTCTGTATTTGTAATTTATTTTTGAACCATTTATTTTATAAGCTTATGGGACGTTTTATTTGGTTATAATTTTGCCCTTAGGACTGGCCACCCTATAGTGGCATAGTTGTGATTTTCTAGTCATTTTAACCCTAAAGGGTGCAAGTATAAATACTTGCAAATTAGGTTTTTTAGGGAGCTTTTTGAACATTGAGAAAAGCACCCCTTTTGTGCCGTGAGAGTCTCCTCTTGCAAGCATTTGCTCTTATCAATTTCATTAGTGAAATTGTGGCAAGTGGACTTGGATTTGTTGTGAGTCATATCAACAAATAACAAGTTGATCCTAACTCCAAACTAGTGCGTCATATCTAGTGAGGAATTAGTTAATTTTATGTTGTTATTGTTTCTTGTGAGAATCTCATTCCATTTTATAATTAGCCATCGGTTGATCCTTATATCATTTTGATTCATCAATATTTCGGATTTCTTTTTGAAATTAAGGCTTGTTCCTTCTTGTGTGATGTGGGTATTGATTGGAATTCATCAATTGCTATTTGATTTTGCTTGACCCCCCTTTAGGCACATCATAATTTGGTATCAGAGCTTAAGGTTTAAGAGGAGGGATTGTTGCAATTGAGATTTTGAAAATTAATTTTGATATCTTCATCTTGCCTTGAGTTGTTTAAGGTTTAAGAGGACGGATTATACTAGGGTTACAATTCGTGTAAAAACAAGTCCAAAACGACGTAGTTTAGTTAAGTGACATAAAAACACGAAACAGAAAAAGCTAGCCGACAGGGGATACACGGTCTGTGTACACGCCCGTGTACTTTGACCGTGTACTTGTCTGTGCAACTTCTGGCAACATACACGCCCGTGTACTTTAACCGTGTATCTTTCTGTAGATTTGCTTGACTCCATACACGCCGTGCCTTGAAAGTACACGCCCTCTTCATCCCGTATCCAGTATAACTTGTACAAAAGTAAGGGTCTTTCCATGGTTGTTCCAATCCGTTCCAACTTCATGATTGCTCCAATCCTTTCCGGCTTCATGGACAACCTTTATCAACCCGTTAAGTGCTTCCTTGAATCGTTTTGCTCGATTTCTTTTAATCGGTCCAGGCGACACTTCAAGAGGATCCACATTTCTCCTTTCGGCTTGGCTCTCATCATGGATCTCATCATTTTCCTTAAGCAATTTTTATCATGAAATCTGGAGATTATACTAAATGTTGTAATAAGCATCTATAAAATGTGAAATTGACTTGTTCAAAGGCTTTACTCACCCACTACTGTGATTAGAATACTTGGTTAAAACTAAGTAGTGAAATCTTTAAGAAACAATTTACCTTGTATTTAGCTCTAGAATTGGAAGTCTAAGAGTAAGTGATGTGCCTAATCACTCTTAAAAACACATTCAAAAGACTTAAGAAAAGATATCTCAAGTCTAAGCAAAATCGGATCCCAAAAATGGCACTTTTCAAATGAACCCTAATGTTGAAATGATGAAATTCAACCTACTAATGATATAATCTGAATACCACAATGGAAATGGCTTCTAATAACACTTCTAATATCATATAATCCACGAAAATCAAGCCTCAATTTGACAAAGAAAACCGTGAAGGAAGATCCCTTTTTCAAATGGTGAAATTCACGCTAGCAAAGAAATCCTTAATGATGAATTGAATCAACTTGATAATTCTTTCAAATAATCAAATGAATTCATGTACAATAAGATGTAAATCTGACCAAGAACTATCTCTAATCAACCCTAGATACAACACACTAGAGAAGAAAAGAAATCACAACAAGTAGGAATTGATATGACTCACAAATTCCAATTGTTGCACTCGCCACAATTTCAAGTCTTGGAATTGAAATTGATAAGAGTTGGAACCAAGGTATGAACCCTAATTCACACGTGAAAAGAGAGTGTATGTTCTGCAAAAATAAGCTCCCTCAAACCCTCTCTTAAGCAAGTATTTATACTTGCTACTTCTAGGATTAAAAAGTGCTCAAAATTACAAGTTTGCCACTTTTAAGGTGGCTAACCTTAAATGAAAGTTACATGGAAATAAAAGTGTCCCAAAACCAAAATACAACCAAAATAGTTCAATAAACATTTACAAGATACAAAATAACATAAATCTTCATGATCCAATGCCTTAGAATAGAGAACAATCGCAGCGGGCCTTTGATTGTTACCCAGAAAAATGTCTTGTGTCCAACTAAAGTTGTAGGACATTTTGGCATCCCATAGAGATATATAATCGTACCTGTAAGATTATTGTCAAAAATTATTAGAAATAAAAACATAAGATAAAAGATGAGCAATTTGGTCAATCATCCAGATTGGGTTCTGAAAAGGTTGACAGTGCCAGAATTTTTCCCATCATCTCCTCGGGCTTCTGAAAGATTTGCCCTCAAATCTAGAGGATCGATTGTGGAATTGAACCCTAGGATCTCAGTTGTTCTGCTTCCCCGACTAACCATGGTAGTGGACGGTTGCCTGACCTTTTTCTGAAAACTCTGGACCTCAGATGGAGTCATTGGTAATAGGATTATGCGTGTTTCGCCCATGCTAAACATGTAGGTATTTTTAAACCCATCATGTATCACCCGTCGATCATACAACCAGGGCCGACCCAACAGCAAATGGAATGCATGCATAGAAACTATATCACAAAGGATCTCATCATGATAGTCTTGCCCGGCACTCACTGGAACCTTTGCCCTAAGGGTAACATGCATACTACCTCTATTATCCAGCCAATGCAAATGATAAGGACTAGGATGAGGTATAGTAGACAGTTGTAATTTGTCTACTAGTGCAGCAGATATAACATTCGTGCAACTACCACTATCAATGATGAGTACACAAAGGTTACCTCTGATTCTGCAAGAGGTATGAAATATGTTCTCCCTCTGAATATCACTGACATCAGGAGATGTGGACAAAATCCTGCGTAATACATTGAGGGATAGATATTTTCCTCTAGTATGCTCCTCAGGTGCATTTGCATTCTGATCATCATAATATTCCTGCAATACTGTTGGTAGATCTGTAGGCTCAATCTGTTCATGGTCATCCTCAGTATCCTCTCCAACGTCTTCCATAATAGTCATCACCCTCTTATTTGGACACTGTGCAGCCATATGCCCAAATCCCATGCATTTAAAACATTTAATCTGGCGTGCTTTCCTACTAGTAGATCTGGGAACAGTCTGCCTCGTTTCTAGTGCCATGACCTCTTTACCCTTCCCAGTGGGTAAGTTTTCCCTAATGATGGTTGGGGTAGTAGTGTCCACTGTCTTGACTCCCTCACCAACCGCCTTTGCTCCCCCTGATCGACTGTCGACTGATATGGGTCTATTAGTAGTATCGGGCCTGCTGCTAGGAGCCCTAAAGAAGTTGAACCTCCTCTGTCTCTCTACTTTTAAGGCCAACTGAATAGCCTCATCAAGTGTGGTGTAGCGCTGTAGCTCAACAATACACGCTATCTCATATTTTAAACATGAGACAAATCGTGCTATAGTTTGTTCCGGAGGCTCAACAGACCCACACCTAATCATAAGGGTCTCAAATTCCTGCACATAATCATCCACCGTTTCCCCCCCCTGCCTCAAAGTTTGCAGTCGCATAAACAGCTCCTGTTTGTAGTGCTCAAGAATGAACCTCTTCCTTAACAACCTCTTCATATCCCTCAAGGTCTGAACCTCAGCCTCTCCATCCCGACGCCTATTGATGATCAGATTCTTCCACCAAAGTGCAGCATACCCTACAAATTCAACTGCAGCCAATCTGACCCTGGTATTGTCGTCAATCTCATAACATTCGAAAAGACCTTCGACCTTATCCTCCCAGTCCAGGTACTCATCTGCTGATCCCTTACCATCATAGGATGGCATCTGTAGTTTCACATATTCCAAACCCCGAGGTGGCCTGAAATCCCTATTTTGATTTAGGTTGACTCCAAAATTGTCATCTCTTTCTTCCACTACTCTGTTTCGATGAGGGTTTTGTGGAGCTACTCGAGGTGGTGCCGGTTGGTTTACCACTGGTGGTTGTGGTAAAGCCATCCTGTCAACTCTAGTTACTAGTGTAGCAACCATAGTAGTAAGTTCCTGAAGTTGTTCCTCTAGAGTTCTTCTACCTACTACATTACGTCCATGTCCTCCACCAACCTGGCTATTGGCTTCTTCACCCAATCCCCCATTCACACTATCATTAGACATATTTGTAGATCCTTGTATATTGTTCCTCAAAATGATATGATTCAAGGATTTACACTTCCACTACAATACTTCCTTAAACCCCACACAATAGTAACTACAAAAGACAAACAACAAACCCACTTAATGTTACAATTTATAATTGCAACTCACGTGGAATTCTCTCCTCCACAACAAGCCACAAGTACACGGTGCAGCAAAATTAATTTCCACAAGTTTACTCCACGGCAACAACAAAGTGAACAATGAATACAAGTAATCTTAAACTTCCACGGCAAATAATGAAGACAAGAGATTAATAAGTAGCTTTCCAAAATGAATTCCGAATTCCACTATAGGCAGCAACTTACAATTTGAATTTCAAATAACTTCACTTATTGCAAGCCTTCCTCAATTGGTAACAATGAATTCAAATTCAAATAGCAATCATTAACTCCCACAACTTAATTGCATATGATTTGAATTCAAATAATTCCTTACTAACCAAACTTAATGTAATCTGAAAATTTAACTTCACAAATTCAGAATTACACAAGGGAATTCAAGGACAACATACTTCACAACTCCACACGCCACAAGCTACACGGCAACAATTGGTAAGTTTCACAATTTCAAACAATTTGCTAAGGTAATTTCACTTTGTACTTCTGCTCTTCCACGTGAATTAGCATCCACAAAGTGATATAATAACCTTCCCAAATCAACTCCAATAACCAGCAAATTAAATCCCAATCCAAAACAATTCCGCAATCTCAAACTACAACAACAACAACAACTACACAATTGCGTTTTTTCCACTTGATCAACCCTAATTGTTGATCACTTCCACGAATTTTAATACAACCAATTCCCTTCTCTCAACAAGAGCTCTGATACCAAACAGATGATGTGCCTAATCACTCTTAAAAACACATTCAAAAGACTTAAGAAAAGATATCTCAAGTCTAGGCAAAATCGGATCCTAAAAATGGCACTTTTCAAATGAACCCTAATGTTGAAATGATGAAATTCAACCTACTAATGATATAATCTGAATACCACAATGGAAATGGCTTCTAATAACACTTCTAATATCATATAATCCACGAAAATCAAGCCTCAATTTGACAAAGAAAACCGTGAAGGAAGATCCCTTTTTCAAATGGTGAAATTCACGCTAGCAAAGAAATCCTTAATGATGAATTGAATCAACTTGATAATTCTTTCAAATAATCAAATGAATTCATGTACAATAAGATGTAAATCTGACCAAGAACTATCTCTAATCAACCCTAGATACAACACACTAGAGAAGAAAAGAATTCACAACAAGTAGGAATTGATATGACTCACAAATTCCAATTGTTGCACTCGCCACAATTTCAAGTCTTGGAATTGAAATTGATAAGAGTTGGAACCAAGGTATGAACCCTAATTCACACGTGAAAAGAGAGTGTATGTTATGCAAAAATAAGCTCCCTCAAACCCTCTCTTAAGCAAGTATTTATACTTGCTACTTCTAGGATTAAAAAGTGCTCAAAATTACAAGTTTGCCACTTTTAAGGTGGCTAACCTTAAATGAAAGTTACATGGAAATAAAAGTGTCCCAAAACCAAAATACAAACAAAATAGTTCAATAAACATTTACAAGATACAAAATAACATAAATCTTCATGATCCAATGCCTTAGAATAGAGAACAATCGCAGCGGGCCTTTGATTGTTACCTAGAAAAATGTCTTGTGTCCAACTGAAGTTGTAGGACATTTTGACATCCCATAGAGATATATAATCGTACCTGTAAGATTATTCTCAAAGTTTATTAGAAATAAAAACATAAGATAAAAGATGAGCAATTTGGTCAATCATCCAAATTGGGTTCTGAAAAGGTTGACAGTGCCAGAATTTTTCCCATCAGTAAGTTGAGTCCCTAACTGAAAAATAAACAAGTTTACTTCTAGGTTATATTAGCTACTGTATACTCTTTGAAGTTGTTTGTTATAACACTTAGTGAAACAAAAAAAAAGAAAAAAGAAGAAGAGAGAATCAAGCATAGCCATTACTCCAATGATTCAAGTAATTGAGTTAAGAGTATTCAAACTTGAATGTTAGAGTGAGGAAGAGTCCGTAGGCGTATCTCAAAACCCGGTCATTTGAGTGACGAGCTTGGGATGTGCCAACTCAATGAACTCACTATAACGATAAGGGTGAAAAGGTGAAAGTTCATGAAAAGAAGCGGGCAAAAACCCGTCAAAATAGAGGCTTGATTAAATAAAAAAAAAATGAATGTAAACATTCATTGAATAAAACAAGACTTATAATAAAAAGGGAGAAAATCTATGGAAAGTGTTGATGTTATATGCTTCTACTTTATGTTGCAAGGATTATATACTTGCTAATATCCAATGCAGTTTAATTGGGTGTTTTTCCTTAGTGGATTAAGTATTTACTTTTGGAATAAAAATTCTTTTGCTAAACATGAGGATTAAAGTTTTTTTTTTGTTTAGATTAGCTATTAAATTTTGTCCATGGTAATTTGATCATAGGAAACCAGTTTGGTTGAAATAGTAGGCATTAAAATTACAAGTCATGAATTACAAATGAATAGATGCTTGGAATGATGAAAAGAAAGTTCGTATAATCTATGACGGATTTCTCAATTGATTTGATTCAATTGCTTGAGGACAAGCAAGAGTTTAAGTGTGGGTGAATTTGATAGAGCCATTTTATACTCAATCTTTATAGTATGAATTGTGTTAATTTATTATTGATTTTATAGAAATCATAAGGAAATGGTACTTAATTCTATTACGGTGATAAATCAGGTTAAATGGAGTCAAGGGTGCTAATTCAAGTAAATTAGAGAATTCATCCACAACTGGGATCAAAGACAAGGATTTACACCGCCGGAGGAAAGTACACGGCCGTGTACTTGGTTTTGAATCAACAAGAACATGCACGGTTAAAGTACACGGCCGTGTATCTGTCTAGAAGGAGGCACGTTTTGAGGCACGGCCATGGTGTAAACTGTGCTACACACTGCATGAGAAGGAGAGAGACACGGCTTGTGACACGGGCGTGGTGGAAGATGTGGTGGCAGCCGTGGTGCAAACCATGGTAGAAGCTTGATGAAGCCGTGCCATATACTAAACAACGAGGAGAAATTGTGGAACATCAACCAGAGGATGACACCGCTTGGGATCTGGCCGTGGTGGAAGCCATGGTATACACTGGACACGGATGAAGAATTGTAGATTACACATAGAGGAAGGCACGACTTGACCCACGACCATGTGGTAGGGCATGCCAGGCGGATGATTATTCACTTCTCTAAATTTACTTGAAAAAGGAAAGATATTTTCGTATCTTGCTAGCAAAAGATCACCTATCATTCCTTTAACAATGTAAATAGAACTAACCCTAGAGGGTTAGGGGAATCTTGATCCTAGACAATCTTGGAGACAAGAAGGAAGGAAGGAGGTAGAGCAAGAAACCGGCAACAGGAGAGTCCATCATGTTTTCACTTTTATTTTTCGTTTTGTTGATGAACATGTGTAGCTAAGTAACTTTTCTAGCCAAAGGGTCATAAAAGTTTAATTCTCCACGAATTGTGAGATCTAATTGATTTGTCTTTAATCTATTCTTTGTTTTTGGATATTCATATATCTTCTGAACGTTTTGTCATTATTATCTTTGTTGATTGGTATGAATTAGAGCTCTTCTACTCAATTAGCAAGTTAATATATTGTCAACTGGCACGTCAAATCTGTAATTGTTTGATTGTTCTAGACTCGGTGACACAATAACATGTTTGGTTATAAAATAGATGATCGAATTCATGTTATGGAGATGTATAATCATGTTTAAATAGGTTATCTTATAATCTACTGGCATAAATTGGTGGTCTCTCTAGTTTTTAATGCTATTGATAGATTAAATCCTAAGAGCTTGTCTAGGGTTGTCTAATCGATAAGAGAAATAATCAAAGAGCTTGTCTTGATTATCGAGGAAGTAAGGAGAGATAAGTTGTTACAGCTTGTTAATAACCATAACCAGTTTATCTTGAAATAAGAATAGAAAACATTTGCATCGATGATCAATTCCTAGAATTAAACTATCTTAATTCCTTTGGTTAGGCTTTTATCAATATTCGATTTTATTATCTTGTTTCAACATTACTTCGATTCACAAACAAAACCCCCCATTTTTCTTTTCCTCTTTATTCCTTTTGAATAGAAATATCTTTAACCAATCCCTGTGGATTCAACCCTACTCACCACTATATGCAAATCATATAATTATCTAGGAATAGGTTTTTATTTTTGTTGGATTCGACACTCATCACAAAGCAATGTCTTTCATAGACTATAAACAATTCTCACCAAATATCTAATTCTTTTATGAGAACCGTAAAGTATGCTCTATTTAGGATCTTTTTTGTTTGTCTTTTTTTTTTTTTCTTCCATCTTTTAAAAACCATTTTGTTGCTCTTTTCAAATAATAAGTTTATCAAAATAAAATATTAAAAAGATTAAACTATAAGTACATATATATTTATCTTATAAAATTAAATGCCTAACAAATACCAATTAAACTTGACTTATCTAACTCTTTATTTTATTTAATTTTATTGAAAAAAACCAAATAAAGTCTACTTTTTCCAATGGATAAACTATATTTCTTAAAACCTTTTCTTGAAAATTTGTGAACATCCACTATCTAGCTCTTAATTCTAAATCACCGTCTTTACCATAATTATGATAAAATATAAAAAAAATAATTTATTTAAATATCAGATTTGAAAACCAAACAAATTAGATTCAAATAAGAAAGTTTTTAGAAATGTCATACTTCAAGTATATGGAAATAGGACACAAAGCAGGAAAAAAAATACGTGAAGATAGAGAAAAAAGTTATATTACTAAAACACCCTTTCACTCACATAGAATATGGTTAAAATATACACGAGCTAGAAAAAAAATGTAAATAATAAAAAGTGATAGAGCATTTTAAGTGACCTCAGTTGACCAGCTATGATGCTAATAGAATGTTGGGTGTTTGGATTGTCTGCTACCTTTTGGCAGTGCCTACTACTTGTTCAACCTTTTAATCATCTGGCTTCTCTTCCACTCATGGTTAGTAGAAGATACATGAACCCCAAACGTCTAAAAACAACTCATAACTAGTTCTACCATTTTAAAAGTATCTCAAATCCAAAAAATAAAAAATAAAATAAAATAATTGAGTCATAATACATTAGATTTTATGTATGATATGTTTGCTTGCCCTTCCCTCCTTACTCACGTAGAATGTAGAAAAGGTCTAGTTTCGTTGTCAGATTTCTATGCGTATGGTTGTAGTTGTGTTTAAAAATGCAAGTTAGCTAAAAATGAAATTTAGCACAAGAACTTACCTTAGGATAGTTGATGAAGACATAATTTTGTCTACCTAATGGATACAAAATTTGCCCATTGTTTCCAAAAATAACCCAAATTAGTGGCTTTCCCTTGGTCTTGATGCCACTAATCCTCTCCCGACTCTCCTGATGCTAAAATATACTCATGCCTTATTTAGACTATTTTTGTTTTGAGATGTTAAGCTAGGTGAGCATTTGTTGGTCGACACTTAACCTGATCTAGAAACAATAGCACAAAGTACTTAGATCCACCAATTTACTTTTAAATTGTTGGGTAGCAATAAGTTTGTTTTTCCTTGTAACTCTATCAAATATGAAACTTCTAATTTAGGAAGAATAGCGTTGCCATAATCATGCCCTTTTTTCTCTAGCAGAAAAGTAAGGAATTAGAGCCAAATAACTTCCTTTTGAAAGTACAAAACAAACTGGATTACACGAAATCCTAATCCACAAAATCCAACAAATAAAGTTATATTAGTCTACCGACCTTCGACTACTGTAGTTGACATCTCATATATTGTTTCTGGTCTACTTGAAGAAGATGTAGTAGAGAAGCTTCTATTGACAGCAAATCCTGGTTTTTTGGGAGCAGGAAGAGATGCACTTTCACTTCCCAGCATGAAAAGAACATTCGACATTGTGGGACGATCGGTCGGTTCTTCTTGTACGCATAGAAGTGCTACATTTATACACTTCAATACTTCACTTGTATTGTAGGTTTCACGCAATGAGTTATCCATCAAGTTTAATGCATTGTTTTCACTCCAAAATTTCCACGCCTGGCAAACGTATATGAATTTTGTAGGTATCAAGAAACTTCCGAGTTAAAAATCAGTTTTATGGAATGAGTAACTTACATGACTAACGAGATTTAGTGTTCCTATGGATTGATAAAATGCAGTATTCCTTTTGCCACTGATTATCTCAAGGACAACAACTCCAAAGCTGAAAACATCAGATTTGACCGAAAAGAATCCATCTAATGCATACTCTGGAGACATATAGCCACTGTATTGTAGTAATTTTCAATCAGTGAAATTGATCCTTTACATACATTTTGTGTGAAAAAGTAAAGTAGAAATCAAGTCATGGTATGTGGTACTTACTAGGTTCCCATAACCCTTTTTGTGGATGCTTCAGTCTGTTTGCTTTCAAATATCCTTGCCAAGCCAAAGTCCGAAATCTTAGGGTTCATTTCCTCATCTAGCAAAACATTACTTGATTTCAGATCCCTATGAATGATTCTTAGTCTGGAATCCTGGTGGAGATAAAGCATGCCACGGGCGATTCCTTGGATTATCTCAAACCGCAGATCCCAAGTTAGCAGCAAACACCTAGTGCGATCTAGAAATGTTTCCATATTCAAGTTAGGATTATGCTCACAGAGAGCGATTACATAAATCTAATTTAACCAACACTTTAGTTAAGGGGCTGACCAAATATAAATGAATCTAAGCTTCCATTAGGCATGTATTCATATAGTAACATTTTTTCCTCTCCTTCGATGCAATATCCCAATAGCCTGACAAGATTCCGATGTTGTAGTTTGGCAATAAGCACAACCTCATTTTTGAATTCGTCTAGACCTTGTCCCGAGGCACTTGACAATCTCTTTATTGCAATTTCTTGTCCTCCCGGGAATGTCCCCTAAAAAATGTTCTCATAGGAATGGTTTTATGTAGTCCTATGAAGAAGATAGAGATTAAAGTTGATGTTAGTGTCCTTACCTTATAAACAGGTCCAAAACCACCCTGTCCAAGCTTGTTGTCAATAGAGAAGCAATCAGTAGCAGCTAGGATGATTTTCAAATCAAAAAAGGGCACATCCATGCCTTTCTTATCTTCCTCTTGAAATTGATTTGAACTTATCCACTCTTTAATTCGTTGCTCAGTGTCATATAAACGAAATGCTTGATTTCCCTGAATGGCTTCCCCATTTTCTGATTTAAAGTAACATAACAGGTGTTGTTTAGTTAATGTTTAAGTTGCTAATATTTCAAAAGTTCACACTTCGAGATGGAAGCTCAAAAGGAAAATCATTACCATTTTTTTGCCCTTTCCTTCTGTAATAAAGCAAACCAACAAGAAGGATAAGAATTACAATTGTAACCGGAGCAATCAAATAAAAAAGCTTCTTGTCCAAGGAGAGTCTTCCAGGTTGCGTAGATGCCATGGCTTTAGTGACATAAGAAAATAAGTGATAACACATAAAAGAGCGTTAAAAATTGCATTATTAGAAGGGATGAAGGATTGGGTAAAATCATGCCAATTTCGTCATATATATGACAATAAAAGAATGAAGTCATTGAGACCCCTTTCTCACCTGGAGCACAAGGAATCGAAGGATACCAAGAGTTGTTGGCATGGCATTGGCATATTTTCCTTCCATCACTTGTTTCATTACAAGCTGTACCACTCCAATCAACGCAATCACTGTCAGAAGTACAATTTGGTGCGGGTGGTGTAGACCATCTAATTTCTACCTCATATAGAACTTGATTTTGAGGAAAAATACTGGGAGTATAATTTTTGCTGGAATTGCACCCATTAATTATGTGATAGTGTGGGGGTAGATCCAACTGAAGAGTGTTATTTGGTAAATCGATGTATGTAGTACAATTTGTTATATTGCCATCTAGACTGATAGCAAATTTTTCATCTTTTGGAAAGACATTAGCTACTCGATACGAAGTACTTGATGTATTAAAATAAAGCTGGGAGATTCTGCTGTCGCAAGAGAAATTGAAATACGATCCATCACCACAGCTTTTTTCAAAGCTTAGGGGATAGGGGACAAGGTTAGTCCCACAATATTTACAGCTTCTCTTTCCAGGATCTGCAGGAGGATAATAAACTGTTTGAGTAGAGATAAGTCACATGCAAACAAACAACTCAAAGTTGCTAGGATGACACCAAGTCCAACCTATATTACGAACTTTGTCTAGGATTCATCTCTATTGCTGAAAATAAAAGTGAAAAATGACTTGTGATGTGAAGACAATATATCTACTAAGAAGCAGAATCTCCTTCTAGCTGTTAGCACACGGTTAACAGACATGTAGGCGGTGTTTGGTTGGCATAATGAATGGATAAAGTAACTTGTATATTGTTTGGTAGTTAAAATATTGTGATCTCCTTAAGTGATGAGGCAAAAGTTGAAAATTTTCTACCATATAGCAAGCGATTCAACTACTTTTTCACTAAACAATAACAAAGTTTTCTAGAATATCCATAAATAAGCACCTATCTTCTAGAAAGGTATTGCATGAAAATACAGTATTGGAAAATTGTACCGTACTGTACTACCTTAGTTTTACCCTCTAAAGCTATTACACAATCCAGGCGATATGAAACTTCCGATGTCTATACAACCACAGTCTAATGGAACCATCATAAACGACCAAATTTCACAGGAATTAGACTCATACGATTTGTGATGGTATCATATTTACTATAAACTTTCACATTAAAAAATGATGGCTCTAATACGATTTATAACTATCCAATTCAAGGATTTAAGAGGGTTGATAATTGTGAATGCATCTACACTTCACAGCACAGCAAAATATACAAGATTTGAAAACAATCTGACCTATCTTGGGTGTTTGAACAAACAGGAGTAGAAAATTACTGCAGAAAATGCACGGAAAGCATGCAAAGGAGGACAAAATTACATGAACCTGACCTATATCTGCAGATGCCATGCGGACATTGAGATTGTATGGATCTTCGGTTTGCTCAAGGATATTGTTCAAACCTCTTGACCAAGTCCAGCACGTTTTTGAACTTCCGCCGGTTTCACGAGAAGCAGAAGCGCAATAATAAGCCTCGCAAGCGCAATTATTAAGGCAACTCTTCTTGCAGTCCTCCTCGGACTCAACCTCAATCTCGTCGGGACTGCTGGCTTTCATCTTCTCAAAGATGATGAAATCATTTGTAGCACATAAAGATGAATTTGATATTCTTTTGCATCCGTTTGAATATTCCATTGAACTCCACTTTTTTGGCTCTGCAGGTTCAAACCCTGGCAAGCACTTGCAGTGGACAATGTTTTCAGTGTTACAGCTACCATACTTTCCACAATACTGGAAGATGCTGCACACATCTCTCGGCTGATACCGGTCCAAAGTCCACAGGGTCGATGCTTTATCCCGTAAATAAAACCGTATTTGCCCAGTGTAATCCATCACTAGTCTGGTGAGGTTGAAGTCAAAATTGGATACGTTCATAGTATAACTAATATTTTTTATTGGCGAAATTTTGGAACTATTTGATAGTCCGCAACTGGACTTCGACAGCAAGCACGATATCATGGTGATCATGCCGTCAGGTTGCTGGAGCTTCCCGTAGACTTCACTCTTCCAATAAGTTGTGTCCTGATTCTGGATCATATATTCATTATTTCTGTGAGGATCAACCTGGAAAGTGAAATTCCCAGGTTTAGGATCGTCCAGTGCATTCCAAGAGGTTAAATTAAAGTTCTCTCCCCATAACATCCCTGGAATAAATGTATCCGCAGGATGTTCAAAACTTTGCCATAAATCTTGAGATTTCCCATCTCTTAGTACTAGATTCCCTGTATCCAGAAGCCTTATCGTCCTGCTGGAAGAGGATTTACTTTTAGGTACACTTGACAACAACATCCGTTGTGAGGATGTCCATACCGCAAGATTACCATCCCCGGCAAGGCCAAAAAGGCCGTTGTTGTTTACTAAAGGTTTGTCTCGATTGGCAACCCAAACAACTGTTCGTGGTTGATCTCCATAGTACCATATACCAACATATCTTCCAGCACTGGATCTTCCATTAGGAGTAAAAAACCCGAGCTCGAAGCGTCTATTGGCAGACACTAGAGTTTCATTTGCAAGGTCTGAAATTGGATTGCCAAACGTAATGTTATCTCGGGACGACGAACAAAATGGAAGTAGCAATAACACAAAAACTAATGAAGATACAAGAGATTGCACATAAAGTACTTGTGCGCGCAATGTCGGCATTGATTCAGTTAATTCTCTGCTCTTAATCAAACTGGTAATTATCTACTTTGAGTGAGAATCCCCTGCTTCCGTTGACTGGAACAGCGTAAGTCTACCGGAAGTCAAGTGGATATACGTGAAACCAAAATAGGTGTTTGGCTTAACGCGACTTAAAAATATATGAAATATTCCTCTTTTTCCCCCCTTACTTTTCCTCACTTCCTCTCGTGTTCCTTGTCTCTATTAATTGACCATACCAAGTCTTCACACGCATTCAAGTTTGTACGTTTCTGAAAAGTTATAATAGACGAGTGGCAAAATTTCCTCCCATAAAATCATAACCCTCAAAATTATCTACGAGAGAAAATTATTGAAAATTTTTGGCGAAATATGAGATGCTATAAGGAAACATTTTAGTTGGTAGTTGGCAAAATTTTAATATAATTTCGATTTCGTATTTCTGTTCATAAACCCTTCGTTGGGTTCGGCGTAGAAAAGTCGACCAGCCAACAACTGTTGACCAACCGATGAAAAGTATTCGGAGAATACTGTACCATGCTACGAATATATATACCTCCAGCTTCCAGTGTTTTAAAACAAGAAATTGCATATACTTTTATGTTATACCACGCTGGCTCTATATAAAAATAGATTGAATTTTAGATAATTGTTTGATATATATAAACATTTTTAGAAAATAAATATGCAATTGAATATACCTATTTATTATCCAACCAAATTGTCCAAATATAGAATACTATTAGACCTTCCTTGAAAAAATTGAAAGGGCACATTATATATAGCGTAGTACTCATTAGGTAAGTACCATAACGAAAATTAACCCTAAAAATTTCGAAAATTTCTCTGACATTAAATTAATTAATGTAACATTATCATGCTCTAGTTGCGCGACCTTACACAAGGATTTCACCTTAAAAAGGGTATTGCACTTAGGCATGAATTCTACCGGACTAACACTTACAAGAAAAGTGAGACGACAAGCCTACTATCTTTTATTATCACCAATCATTCCAAACATGATCCCGTATATTTGTCAACTTGCAGTTTATTTATTCCACTTGCTGATAATCATTTTCCGTTATTTGATGCATACACATTCATTACAGTTTGGAGCGCAATAGATGCAGCGTCTCGCCTTTCCGGACAAATTCTTTTGCATAACGGTGGCTAGGAAATGACCTGTTAGATCATCCTTAAGCTAAGGATAAAATTAATGGGAACCATGAACATATTAAAATTTATAAATATTACATATATATATATATATATATATTAAAGCATAGAAGTATTTTTTATATGTATATAATATTGGGGCATTATATTTGTAAAATCTAGGAAATTAGCATAAATATAATACTGGATTAGTCGATAAATTATATTAAAAGTCTTAATTATAAATTGTATAATTTTAAATTAAAAGAAATGATCATTTGAAAAGTAAACTATATAAATTTTTGGAATAAATGATAAAATAAATTAAAATTATAAGTTTATGATAGTTAAATAAAAATTTTGAGTTAATAATTATACTTAGAATAATTTATTTAGCTTAATCATAAAATTTCATATCAAAACACTAAGGTAATCTTACATAAATTACCACAAGACAAACGAATGCAGAAAATCTAAAAATTAATCTTATGTAAAAGGAAAACAAATCGATTTATCTGGTCACTGTTTGAGATATCCAAAGTTAGAACATGGGAGAGGAAGCAATAGAAAAAGGAAAACAAAAGGAAAAACATGAAGAAAAAAAAAGGGAAAATATATCATAAAGTACATGTACAATGTCTAAATCGCAGTCCGAGATTATCTATGCAATCCTTAAGGTGAGCCTTACAAAACTAGACTAGACT
This sequence comes from Laguncularia racemosa, assembly GCA_037954665.1. Lineage (NCBI taxonomy): Eukaryota > Viridiplantae > Streptophyta > Magnoliopsida > Myrtales > Combretaceae > Laguncularia > Laguncularia racemosa. Next base: position 68,849 of record JBBMOL010000605.1, read on the forward strand.
TGCATGGGAAATTTTCTACTTTTAAAATTTAAATATAATTTTAAAACATATAGAAAAATAAGTTTTTAGCTTAGAAAATAGTGAAATTTCTAAAAATATATTAGATAGGATGATATTAACATGGATAGTAAGTAATAATGTTGTCTTCTTGTATTTTAGGAGAAGATTTTGTTCTCATGTATTTACTTAAAGACTATTACAAGCCGTAAAGAAAATGAGACTCAGGTGAGCAAGAACATTGTGATATATTGTTGTCCGTGTTGTGGTGTGTATTTATCTATATATATATTTGTCATCATGAATTTCGTGTGAAAATAATGGTGGTCGAGCTTCATACGTGTAAGGAATCATATGATGATCTATTTTGGGAGTGCTCTATTTTGTATGTGTGTATGTGTTTTATTTTGTTAGTATACGTAAGTTAGATTGAGTGTGGTGTAGCTTGGTGTCTGGCATCGAGGTGTGTGATTTAGATCATGGGAATGTGCCATGAGATGGTGTAATGCATGGGAGCATGCTAAGGTAACGTACATTGTGTATGTAGGCATTTGTGATTCATGAACGGCAACTGGTGCTGTTTGTCCTATATGTGTGTTAGTGTATGTGTTCCAAGTGCGTGAGTGCAAGTGTGGTGTTATGCAAAGGTATGGTTAGTGTGTGTGTAGTTTGTGCTACTAGGTATGTAGGTTGAGCATGTATATCGTATCTTGTTGTTATGTGTGGTGTGTGCATGTTGAGTGCTATGGCACATGGTGTGTGTATGTATGGTGTAGGCTACTGTATGCATGTTGTTGTGTATATGCAAAGTGTGTTGTGTATGTGCTAAGAGTGCATGTGTGTTGGGTGTGCTATGTGTGTGATGTGCTTCACTTGTAATTTGTAATATATATAAAGGATGACACAATAAAGAACCAAATTCTAATCAAATTGGGTGTGACCCTAACTTAAAAATGGAACCCTAATTGGCGTGTTCAAGAACACATATAAAAAATTCCAATTAAACGCTAGATATGAAAGACTAGCAATAATTGAAAGCAACTTAAGAATGATTGATATAACTCACAATAATCCTTAAGCCAAACTTGCCACAATTTCAAAATGAAATTGATAAGAGTGAATGCATGGAGAGGATGTCTCCCATGGCACAAAGTCTGAAAAATAATGTTAAAAAATTCCTTACAAACCCTACTTTACAAGTATTTATACTTGCTCTAAATAAGGAAAATTTATAAAAAGAAAATATCATATGTGGCCGATTTCTTTCACCTCCATGGAGCAATGTAGGTCCATGAATAACCCATAAACTGAGCATTAGTGTATTTACTTGCCATATTGTAAAACTAACAAATGTACCTACCGAAATGCAAAACAATTATACAATGGAAAAGAAGATACTAAACAAATATCTTCGAGGTCTAATTGTTTAAAGAAGACCTTCATCGCCAAATTTTGTAATCCTTTGGCTCTTGCCCCAGTGATGGGTCTTATAGGTATATGATTCCTATCATCTCCTCTGGCCTATGGAAGATTTGCCATCAAATCTGATTGGTCTTCATGAACATCATCTGGTAAATAGGGTTACAAATTTGCAACATTAAATGTAGTAGAAACGTTGTATCCTCCTAGCAATTCTATCATGTATGCATTCTTGTTGATATGTCAGACAACTCTGAAAGGTCCATCTACTCTTGGTGATAGCTTTTGTGATTTCTTGTGAGGAAACATATCTTTGCTAAGATTAATCTAGACTAGATCACTTGGATTATAAATTCTGGTTTTCTTATTCTTGTTCCCTTGAAGTTTTTGTTGTTCTTATGTTTTCTAAAGATGTTCAACTGTCTTCTAATGAAGTTTTTGAATCTCTTTAGCTCTTTCTACTCCACTTAAGCTTTCTTCCTTTGTTGCCAGACTAGCTATGAAATCTAATGGAAGAGTAAGATTATAGCCATACATGACTTCAAAGGGAGACTTACTAGTTGAACTATGAGTAGACCAATTGTAAGCGAGCTCAACATAGGGAGACATAAGCCCTAATCAGTAAGATTCTTGCCAACCGTTGCTCTTAATAAGGTGCCAAGAGTACGATTAACAACTTCAGTTTGGCAATCAGTCTGTAGATGGTAAGAGGTATTATACATGAGTTTAGTACCAAGTCTTCTCCATAATGTCTTCCAGAAAAAGCTAAGAAACTTAATGTCTCTGTAGATACTATACTTTGTGGAACACCATGCAGTTTCATAATTTCTTACACAAAAAGGTTAGTTATAAAAAGTGCATCATCTATTTTGTGACAAAGTACAAAATGGGACATTTTGCTGAATCGATCAACAACAACCATAATAGAATACTTTCCCCATCGTATCCTGGGCAGACCCAAAATAAAATCCATGCTGATATCAATCTAAGGTTAAGTAGGTATAGGCAAAGGCATATATTCACCCTGAACCCTTTTCTTTTCTTTTGCTCTTTTACATACCCCACACCTTTCCAACACCTTATGAATGTCCCTCATCATGTGATATGCTTAATTTGACAAAAGCATATACACACAAACAATTGAAGCAAATTCAAACAACACCAACTCTATAAGTGGTGTGAACCCTAATCCCTTTTGAATCCAATTTGTAAATCAAATAAGCTTAACACCAAATGATGATGTACTCAATTAGATTAAGCACTCAATACAAGAACAAATGGAAATCCAGTGATCAAGAATACTAAAATGGCATGGACCCCTTATGCAAAAGCTTTCACGCAAAAATAGCAAATTCCACTAAAATTGAATTCTTTACAATGATAATACAATTTAGGATCTAATTTCACTAAATTGCAAGCAATCCAATGATAAAATTGACCCTAAAAATGACGTGAAATCAAGAACAAAGAGGACACAATCCAAATCAAAACTAGATATGACACACTAGCATGAAATGGAATTCAACTAAAGAATTGATATGACTTACAAATCTTTAAATTGCTACTTACCACAATCCTTGAAGAATTGATAAGAGTCTTATGAAAATTGGAGTATGAACCCTAATTCTCATGAAAAATAGGCAGCACTTTGTTTATCTCTTAACTAACTACACAAACCTTACTTAAGCAAGTATTTATACTGATATGATTTCAAGAGCTAAGATACGAGCACTAAATAAATTAAAGTCAATCCGAGCTATAGGTGGCAGTATAGGGTCCAAAAAGGGAGGAAATAAGCATTGGGAGGACACAAGGTAAAGATCGGCCAGCCTTAAGCTGGCCTTGAATGAAGGCTGGCCAAATTAGCTTCAAGGTCATCGGCCTTAGTGTCGGCTTACATGTAGGCCGCTGGCCTTTGGCCGGCCTTAAATGGCCTCGCACCAATTTTCATTAATATGTCCTCATGTTACTTTTAGGCATGATATAAATATTCTTCTTTAGGTATTTTGAAGGACAATGTTTATTTGGTTGGAAAGAAAATAACCCTTTGAGTGTGTGAATCCTCTTTGGAGAGTTCTTGAATATTGAGAATTAGATTTCCCTTTATTCTAGTTGTTCTTATTAGATTCTTGGTTCCTATAGAATTTGTGGTAAACATTGTTATTGAATTATTGGAATTCTTTAACCTTAGTGATTAATTTATAGAACGTGGTTTCTATCGTTCTATGTTTTAATTGTGAACCAGTTTAATTTTATCAATCTTGACCTCTATAAATTGGTAATTTTATCCATATCCTTTTTTTTTATTCGTTAGTACCAAATAGAGAAAACCTTAAAATTATTAAAGAATTCATTATTATTGAAGATCTGTGTGAAGGACCGTAACATATACTTACTTCCCTTAAGGTTAAAATGACTAAACAATTACATCTTTGCCACTAAAGGGTGGCTGATCCTAAGTCTACAAATATACCTAAATAAAATGTCCCAAAAGCTTACAAAATAAATGGTTCAAGGAAAATAATCAAATACAAAAATAGTCTTCAACAAGCCAGTTCTTCAATGGAATTTGTCGATCCAACTCATCTTCGGTTTAGGTCAGTCCATAAATAACCCACAAGCTAAGTCTTAGTGAGTTTGTCCATTACCCTATAAAACTCGATAAATATGCTTGTTGGAATACATAGCACATAAGTAATAGAAAAAAGGTTAGTATATAAATAATTCTAGGGTGGGTTTGTTTAAAAAGGACCCTCATCGCTAAGATTTAAAATCCTTTAGCTCATACTCTAATGATAGGTCTTGTAGGATTTTGATTCCTATCATCTCCTTGGGCCTCAAAAAGATTTGTCCTCAAATCTGATAGATCAAATGCAGTAGAGACTCTATATCCTCCTAGCAAGTCATCTAAAGAAGTATCACTGCAGAATCCTAGTATCTGAAATACTATAGGGGGTGATTGCTTTCTCTCATCCATTTCTAGGATATACCTCATCTACAATACATATAATGGTCCATCATCCAATAAGACCTCTCTTGACTTAACCGGTTCCACTGATATTGTTGCATCTTTTCCTAATTCACCCGTATGTCTTTGACCCTCTTAGCCCTCTAATGGTTTGCTCAACTGCTCATAAATCTCTGGAACCTCTGAAGGTGGACATAACTGCCTCTAAACAGTTTGGTCCTCTGGCGGTTGGCTCATCTAGCTATGACCCTCAAGAACCTCTGATGGTTGGCACATTTGTGTCTGATAAGTTTTATCCTCTATAGTTTAGCTCATGTAACTAGGAACCTCAGGAACTTCTAAAGGTTAGCATATCTACTTCTGCACAGTTTGGTCCTCTGAAGGTTGGTTCATGTGGTTATGATCCTTAGGAATCTCTATTGGCCTACAGATCTATTGCTGAACCTTTTGGACCTTTGAAGGTGACACTGGATTCAGAATGATGCGTTTACCTTCTTTTTAGAATACATACGTATTCCTGAAGCCATCATGTAAGACCCTCTTATCATATAACCATGGCCTGCTAAGCAATATATGGGATGTATACATAGGAAGAATATCACATTCAATCTCATCACAGTACTTATCCCCTACACTAAAAGGTACCCTAGCTCTTTGGGTCACATGTAAACTTCCTTGATTACTTAACTAATGTAATTTATAAGGCTTAGGATGTAGGGTAGTAGCAAGTTTCAGTTTTGATACTAACGATGCTGTTACCACATTTGTACAAATACTACCATCAACTATAATGACACATAGGTTACCTTATACCCTATAAGAATTATGAAACAAATTTTCCCTTTGCTCATCATCTTTAGTAGTAAAAGTAGTTAATATCTAGCTCAATACATTAGTAGAAAGAAACATTTCACTTGACATGATAGTGTTTAATTCCAAAAACACAAAAATATAACCCTACACTCCACGGTTCAAGTAAGCAACCAGTTCAATAAATGAGTCTTGCCACTTTAAGTAAAGTCAAGTAAATGAAGCACAAATAATCACTTCGAAGTAGTTAAGTTATTAAATTTAGCTAACAAGTGTTTAAGTAATGACTTTCAATTACTTTCACACTTTAATGTTGGTTTTTGAATTCAAACTTCACTTCTTCAACCTTCCTTTCTTGCCATGGTTTCACACCATAATTAATCACAATGTGCAGCACCTTACACCACACACAAATGTGCAATTCACACCGCCACTCACTCCTCTCACTTACGGTGCAAGCACTCACTACCACTACATACACCACTTGCAATCCCCTGCACTCAACACATAAACACAATGCCACACACACACCTTTTACTTAGGATACAGCACATGCACACACTTCCACACACTGCACTCCTCTACTTTAAACACAATTTCAAACTGCAACTTATACAAAAGGTAGCTCAATTTAAATTCAAATTGTTTCACTTATTGCAACCTTTCTACAATTGGTAAGAAGCAACTTTCAAATTCAAATGACCATATAATAACTTCTACCACTTAATGTGTGTTTTGAAAATCAAATAGCTTCCATATACTCTACGCAATTCAATTATGAAAATGCACAAGTATACTCCCTATTTCCAAAAACACATAAGCAAGGAATACACTTCCACTTTCTTCACAAATGAGGTAATTTCTAAGTTTTGAATTTTGAATTAAGAAATAAACTTCTACTCCTTTCACTTCACAGAAATCCTCAACAACAAGAAGCTATAACCAATCCTCCAATTCCACTTTAACAAGCAGCAAATGTTAACTTCTCAACAAGACAATTAATCAATTCAATTCATAACATACACAATGTCGAATCACAAATGAAGAACCCTAATTGATGATGAAACGAATTCAACCAATACTAATCCCTTCTCTTAACTTGAGATCTGATACCAAAAGATGATATGCTTAATTTGACAAAAGCATATACACATAAACAATTGAAGCAAATCTGGACAACACTAACTCCATAAGTGGTGTGAATCCTAACCCCTTTTGAATTCAATTTGTAGATCAAATAAGCTTAACACTAAATGATGATGTACTTAATTGGATTAAGCACTCAATACAAGAACAAATGGAAATCTAATGATCAAGAATACCAAAATGGCATGAACCTCTTATGCAAAAGCTTCAACGCAAAAATAGAGAATTCCACTAGAATTGAATACTTCATAATGGCAATATAATTTAGGATCTAATTTCACTAAATTGCAAGCAATCCAATGATAAAATTGACCCTAAAAATGACGTGAAATCAATAACAAATATGAGACAATCTAAATCAAAACTAAATATGACACACTAGCATGAAATGGAATTCAGCTAAGGAAATGATATGACTCATAAATTCTTAAGTTGCTGCTTGCTACAATCCTTAAAGAATTGATAAAAGTCTTATGAAAATTGGAGTATAAATCCTAATTCTCATGAAAAATAGGTAGCACTTTATTTATCTCTTAACTAACTACACAAACTCTACTTAAGCAAGTATTTATACTTGCTCCCCTTAGGGTTAAAATGGCTAAACAATTACATCTTTGCTACTAAAGAGTGGCCGATCCTAAGTCCACAAATACACCTACATAAAATGTCCCAAAAGCTTACAAAATAAATGGTTTAAGGAAAATAATCAAATAAAAAAATAGCCTTTAACATGCTAGCTCTTCAATGGACTTCATCGATCTAACTCATCTTCGGTTTAGGTCAGTCCATGAATAACCCACAAACTGAGTCTTAGTGAGTTTGTTCATTACCCTGTAAAACCCAACAAATATGCCTACTGGAATACACAACACATAAGTAATAGAAAAAAGGTTAGTATACAAATAATTTCGGGGCCAGCTTGTTCAAAGAGGACCCTCATTGCCAAGATTTGAAATCCTTTGGCTCTTGCCTTAATGATAGGTCTTGTAGGATTTTGATTTTTATCATCATGCCCCTCTAATAGAAATGTTCTTTTAATAAAGCCAGAGTCCTTTTTTCACTAAAGTGACTAGACAAATCTCCAGCATGTGCTTACCTGATTAACAATTCTCTCACAGATCCATAAGGTATACATAATTTTCTAGCTCTATACAAAATCCCATCAATCATATAATATCCCTTAAATATTTTCCCCCCTAGAACATTTCTCAACCACTACTTTCAGATATTCATCATGCATATATTGTTCCTTCAGCAATTCAAATCCAAGTAGTTTTGATTGTAGAGAGGTGAGAAGTACATACCTGTGTGATAAAGCATCAGCTACCATATTCATGTTACCTTTCTTATACTTAATCACATATGAAAAACTCTCCAGAAATTCCACCTATTTAGCTTGGCGTTTTGACAAATTTTGCTAACCTCTAAAATGTTTTAAGGATTTATGATATGTATAGATAATGAATTTTTTTAGAAGGAGATAATGTTACCATGTCATCAATGCCCTCACTAAGGATGATGTGCCTAAAAGGAAGTTTAAGCACATGCAAATGAACCAATTAAACAACTCCTAAATGACAAGATTAAACCGGTTCAAAAGGGAAACCAAAATTACTTAAACCCTAATTGTTGGAATGTGATCTAAATTATACAATCAATGAGATTAAAACCACAATGATGATATTTCTCAATTGAATCAAGAATTCAACTCAATTTTCGATCTACTCCCAATCAAAACATTGGCATAAAAACCGTGAAGCCCTCCTCATAACAAAACCATTCCACGTAACATAATGTAAAGTGAAGTTGATGGCAATAACAAGTGATAAAACTACTCAATTATAAATCATTACAAGAGAGGATACAAATGTGCCAAAATTAGATCAAAGCACCAACCTAATCAACCCTAGATATTACTCCCTAGTGATGAAAAGGAAAAAAAAAAAACAATGTAGGGAATTGATATGACTCACAATTCTCTACGTTGCACTCGCTACAATTCTAATTTTTGGATTGAAATTGATAAGAGCCTATGAAATCTTAGGGAAACCCTAATCTCTCACATGAAATGTGTTTGTTGAAAATTTTAAGTCTATCCTCAAAACCCTACTTAATTAAGTATTTATACTTGCTCTTTTTTAGGGTTAAAATGTCCATAAAATTACAATTATGCCACTTTAGGATGGTTGATCCTAAAAGCAACAATTACAACTAAATAAAAGTATCAAAAAACTTACAAAATAAATAGTTCAAACAAAATAATTACAAGTACAAAATAATAATAATCTTCAAAGAGTTGATGTGTCAAGGTGATGTTGATCACAGTAGGCCATTGGATGAGAATTCGATGATGTCCTTAATTTGATCAAAAGTGAGATTCATTTAGCATCCCATGAAGAAATATCATTGTACCAGTTAGATTATTAATCAAATACTTATTAGATAAAGAAAAACAAGTATAAATATAAGTGATTTAGATCATCATCCAAATCAAGTGCTATGTCTATCTAGGTCACTAGAAAGATTCCCATCAGCTCCTCGGGCCTTTGAAATATTTGCCCTCAAATCTAGATGGTCATCTCTTGGATTAAACTCGGACATCTCTATTAGCTTGTTTTCTTGATTACTAGATGAAACTGAAGTAGTCCTGACCTGCTCTTGGAATTTGTAGACCTCAAATGGAGACATAGGTAACTATATTATTCAAGACCCTCCCATACTAAACATGTAGGTGTTTCTAAAGCCATCATGTAACACCTTTTGATCAAACATCCAGGGCTTACCCAATAGTAATTTGTCTACCAGTGTAGCAGATATAACATTCGTGCAACTACCACTATCTATGATGAGTATACAAAGGTTATCTTTGATCCTATAAGAAGTGTGGAATATATTCTCCCTTTGTTTATCCCTAGCATCAGGAGATAAAGTTAGAGCCCTGCACAATACATTTATGGGTAAATACCGTTCACCTATGCCCTCCTCATGTATCTCGACAGTCTGATCATCATAATTTTCCTGCAGTGCTATAGACAGATCTATAAACTTAACTTGTTCCTTCTCATCCTCAACCTCCTCTCCAGCACCCTCCATAACAGTCATAACCCTTTTATTAGGACACTATGCTACCATATGCCCAAATCCCATGCATTTAAAGTATTTAATTTAGCGTACTTTCCTACTAGTAGTTCTTAGAACAGTCTACCTAACGACTGGTGCTATTACCTCTTTACCCTTTCCAGAGGTCATGTTCTCCCTATCTGTGCTAGGGGTAGCTCTATCCACCGCCCATACTATCTCACCTATTACCTTTGGTCCTCTTGATCGACCATCAACTCCTATGGGCCTAGTAGTAGTATTGGGCCTACTATTTGGAACCCTGGATAAGTTGGACTGCCTTTGCTTCTCCACTTTCAAGGTTAGTTGAATAGCCTCATTAAGTGTACTATACCTCTATAACTCAACTACACACGTTATCTCATATTTCAGCCTTGACATGAAGCGTGCTAGGGTTTACTTTAGAGGCTCAATCGATCCACATCTAGTTAGGGTTTTAAATTGCTACACATAATCATCGACTGTCTTACCTCCCTACCTTAAGGTTTAAAGACTCATGAATAGTTCTTGCCTGTAGTGCTTAGGAATAAATCTTTTCCTTAGAACCCTCTTCATATCACTCCTTATCTCTATCTCAGCCTCACCATCCCTATGCCTGCTGATAATAAGATTTTTCCACCATAAGGCAGCATACCCTATGAACTCAACAGCAGCCAGTTGGACTTGGGTATTGTCATCAATCTCATAATATTCCAAGAGACCCTCAACCTTATCCTCCTAGTCCAAATAATCATCAGCTGAACCCTTGCCATCAAAAAAAGGCATATGTAGCTTCACCTATTCTAATCCCCTAGGTGGCTTAAAATCCCTATTTGGGTAAGGATTAGCCTCTAAATTGTCGTCCCTCTCTTCCCTATAGGGGTGATGATCTCCCTCCATCCTTCTACCCAAATTTCCTCCTCCCATTACTCTATCTTTCTAGAGGTTCTATGGAGCTACCTAAAGTGGTGCCTAAGGGTTTACCATTAGTGGTTGTAGCAATGTCATCCTGTCAATCTTAGTTGCTAAAGTAGCAACAATGGTAGTAAGATCCTAGAGTTGTTCTTCTAAAGTCCTCTTACCTGCAGTTTTATGACCTTAACCTCCACTAACGTGGTTATTGGCCTCATTATCAATTCTTCAATTTACACTGTCATTAGACATGTTTGTGATTTAATGAAGTATACTTCCACAAATTATAGCACACTCCTTCAATAACATCAATCTAGACGTTTAACAACCACAATAATATAATAAGCCCACATTGCATGAATTTAAACATAAGGAAATAATTCTTAGTACTTCAAGTAAAGTTAAATAAATGAAGTACACACAATTACTTTCAAGTAGTTAAGAATTAAATTTAACTACAAGTGTTTAAGTAATGAGTTCAATTACTTTCACACTTTAATTACTTGTTTGAATTCAAATTCTACTACTCAATTTTTGTTTTCTTGCCTTAGCTTCATACTACTTAACTTCACGATGGGCAGCACTTAAACACTTACACAAATGCACAATTTCATCGCCACACTACTCCTCTTTGCTCACGGTTCTACAATATTTACACCACTACAACAATTACCTACATAATACACACAACAACCAACGCCAAATACACACAACCTTCACTAAATTTATAAAACACAACTCTACACACACACCTCTTCAAGTCATGGTGCACTTCCCCACTTCCACACAATATATCAAACCGCAACTACAAGAATAAAGGCAGCTCAAATTTCAAATTCAAATTGAGTTCAATAAGTGCAAGATTCAACAAATGGTAAGGAGCTATTTCAAATTTAAATGAACACACAATTAAACAATAACTTAATGTGTGTTTTGAAATTTAAATTGCTTCCTTAACACACACCTCAATTCTGAAAATTCAAATCTAAAAATCGCAACTACTACTCCTCACTTCCGAAAATGCATAAGATAATTTATACTTTTCCAATTGATCATAAAGGATCAACACTCTTACTTTTCATGGTCCACTTCAAAACACTTCACACTTACGGCCAATTCTCAAGGAATCCAAGAATGTTACAAATCTCGAAGTATAAAACAACTAAACAACAAGATAGCACTTCAACAACACAAGGAAATAACTCAATCTTCACATTAACAATTCGGATCAATGTGCTACTCAATAACCCCTAATTTCCAAATTCTCAATTGCAACAACCCCTCATCTTAAACCACAAGCTCTGATACCAAAATATGATGTGCCTAAAAGAGAGTTTAAGCACATGCAAATGAACTAATTAAACAACTCCTAAATAATAAGATCAAATCAGTTCACAAGGGAAACCAAAATTGCATGAACCCTAATTGTTAAAATGTGATCTAAATTACAAAATCAATGAGATTAAAACCACAATGATGATATTTCTTAATTGAATCAAGAATTCAACTCAATTTTCGATCTACTCCCAATCAAAACATCAACATAAAAACTGTGAACCCCTTCTCACAACAAAACCATTTCATGCAACACAATGTAAAATGAAATTGATGGCAATAACAAGTGATAAAACTACTCAATTATAAATCATTACAAGAGAGGATACAAATGTGCCAAAATCAAATCAAAGAACCAACTTAATCAACCCTAGATATTACTCACTAGTGATGAAAAGGAAAATAAAACAATGTAGGGAATTGATATAACTTACAATTCTCTATGTTGCACTAACCACAATTCCAATTTTTGGATTAAAATTGATAAGAGCCTATAAAATCTTAGGGAAACCTTAATCTCTCACCCGAAATGTGTTTGCTGCAAATTTCAAGCCTATCCTCAAAACCCTACTTAAGCAAGTATTTATACTTGCTCCCTTTAGGGTTAAAATGTCCACAAAATTACAACTATGCCACTTTAGGGTGGCCGGTCCTAAAAGCAGCAATTACAACCAAATAAAAGTATCCAAAAAGTTACAAAATAACTAGTCCAAAGAAAATAATTACAAGTACAAAAAAATAATAATATTTAAAGAGCTGATGCATCAAGGTGATGTCGATCATAGCAGGCCATTGGATGAAAATCTGATGATGTCCATAATTTGATCAACAGTGAGATTCATTTGGCATCCCATGAAGAAATATCATTGTACTTGTTAGATTATTACTCAAATACTTATTAAATAAAGAAAACAAAGTATGAATATAAGTGATTTGGATCATCATCCAAATCAAGTGCCATGTCCAACTAGGTCACTAGAAGGAGATAATGCTGCTATGTCATCAATGCCCTCACTAAGGAATAGAATTCCTTATCATATATTGAGTAGTTTAAAGTTGCACTACTCAATTTTTCAGTAAAATATGCAATAGGCCTTTTATCCTGCATCAACAAAGCACCAATCCCTATCCCTGAGGCATCACACTCTAATTTAAAAACCTTGTTAAAATCAAGTAAAACCAATATTGGAGCACTAGTAAGTTTTACCTTTATCTCCTCAAAACTCTTTTGGGCCTTCTTACCTTAAATAAAAGGAACATTTTTCTTGGTTAGTTCAGTTAAAGGACTAACAATACTACTAAAGTTATAGACAAAGCGTTTATAAAATAAAGCTAGTCCATAGAAACTTCTTACTTCAGCAACTAATTTTGGTGTTGGCCACTCTCTAATAGCCCTCACTTTCTCCTCATCAACACTAACATAAAAAATAGATATAATAAATCCTAGAAATGTTACGTTAGTTTGGTAGAAAGAACACTTTTGGAGATTGGCAAACAACTACTGCACCCTCAATATTGAAAATACCACCTGTAGATGTTTCACATGATTTTTTAGGTTTTTACTGTATATCAAAATGTTATTAAAATAAACAATAACAAATTTACCTAGAAACTCCTTCATTACATGATTCATTAATCTCATAAAAGTACTAGGAGCATTAGTCAAACCAAATGGCATGACTATCCATTCATATAATCCATGGCGTATTTTAAAAGCGGTCTTCCACTTGTCTCCTTCTCTTCTTCTCTTATCCGAATTTGGTGATATCCACTTTTAAGGCCCACCTTGGAGAATACCTATGCACCATATAGCTCATCTAACATGTCATCAAGTCTAGGAATATGATACATGTATTTGATGATGATTTTGTTGATGGCTCGGCTATCAATGCACATCCTCCAAGTGCCATCCTTTTTAGGGATAAGAAGGGTTATAACAACACAAGGACTGATACTCTCCTTAACAAAACCCCATTCTACCAGCCCATCCATCTGATGTTTCAATTCCTTAGCCTCCTTAGGATTCATGCGATATATAGGTTAGTTTGGTAAAATTGATTTAGGCTAGAAGTTAATAGCATGCTCTATACATCTCAAAGGTGGTAAGCCCTTTGGAAATTCATCTATAAAAAGATCATTGTAGTCATGCAGTACCTGAGATACCACAAAGGAGTAGTTGCTCATGCCCATGCATCTCTAGGGCATACCTCATTTGCAATAAATATACTAGTCTCTCATTCACTATAGCCTCCTCTAAATCATACTGTCCCACCAATAAGGTCTTCTTCTTCCCAGCTTTACTTATCTGCCTCTAAGACTCTTGGACCTGAAGGTGACATTGGGTTCAACACTATACATTTACCCTCTTTCTGGAACACATAAGTATTTCTAAAGCCATCATGCAAAACCCTTTTATCATGCAACCAAGGCCTGCCAAGCAATATATGGGATGCACACATGGGAAGGATGTCACATACAATCTCATCATGATATTTACCCCCTATGTTGAAGGGTATCTTAGCCCTTTGGGTAAAATGTAGACTACCCTGCTAACTTAGCTAATGCAATTTATAGGGTTTTGAACGTAGGGTAGTGACTAGTTTCAATTTAGATACTAATGATGTAGCCACTACATTATTACAATTACCGCCTTCAATAATAATAGCACATAGATTATCTTGTACTCTACAAGAGATGTGGAACAAATTTTCCATCTGCTCATCATCATTAGTATGAAACAAAATCAAAGCTTGGCATAGTACATTAATAGATAAATACTGACCACCTCCCTTATCCTCATGTACTATAACATCTACATCACCATAATACTCATCTAATACCCCTAACAAATCTATGGCATCAAGCATGTCTTCCTCACTCTCAACCTCCATGGTAGTCATAACCATCCTGTTTGGACACTAAGTAGCTATATGTCTAAAACCTTGGCATTTAAAGCATTTGATTTGACAACTTCGTCCTCCTAGCATCCTAGCTACTAATGGTTTGTTTTCAATCCCTGTAACTATTTTTCCTTTCCCCATTATCTCCTTTTCTCCTCAAATATCCTGCACCACTAGACTCTTTTTTATATTTCTACTGTATCCTCCTCTATCAGCTTGTTTTCCATCAGAACTATATAGTTTTCTAGAAGTCCCATACCTATTACTAGCAGCTCTAAATGGATTGGATCACCTCTGTCTTTCCACTTTTAGAGCTAGCTAGATAGCCTCCTCAAGGGTATCACACCTTTAGAGCTCTATAATGCAGGAAATTTTATACTTCAACCCTAACACAAATCGTACTAAGGTTTATTCATGAGGTTCAACTAACCCACATCTGATCATCAAGGTCTTGAACTCTTGAACATACTCATCAACTGTTTTGCCTCCCTACCTCAGTGTTTGGAGACGCATAAGCAGCTCCTGCCTATAGTGATCAGGTATAAACCTCCTTCTCATAACCCGTTTCATCTCTTGCTATGTATGTACCTCTACGTCACCATCCCTTCCCCTACTAGCCACTAGATTCTTCCACCATAATGTGGCATAGCCAGTAAACTCAACATTTGCAAGGCGAACCCGAGTGTGGTAGTTAATCTCATAGCATTCAAATAGGCCCTTAACCTTATCTTCCCAATCCAAGTAGTCTTCTATAGAACCCCTTCTAGCAAATGAAGGCATTTGCAATTTTGCATATTCTAATCCCCGAGGTGGTCTGAACTCTCGGTTTGGGTTAGGCTCATTCTCAAAATTATCATCTCTTTCCTCCCTAAGAGCATGATAATCTCCCTCTATTCAACTACCCCAATTTCCTCCAACAGCTCCTTCCCCATGAGCATTCTAATGGGCTACTCGAGGTAAGGGTTGGCCACTAGTGGTTGTGGCATCATCATTTAATCTACCCGTGTTGCTAATGTAGTAACAATATTGGTAAGATCCAGCAACTGTTCCTCTAATTCTCTTCTACCTGTAGCATGATGCCCTTGACCTCCTCCAACTTGACTATTAGCCTCATTGCCAATCCCATGATTCACACTATCATTTGATATGATTTTGAATAATTTTTTTTAATCACTCAACACCTACTCACAATGCTACACCACGTCACAACAACACGCCTTAGATAACAACACACCATTGCAACACAACCATGCCTCACACACAACTCCCACAGTTTACTTACACAACAACACACTACGGTAACACAACCAATACAACACACCCAACGCACAACACTTAACTCCATGATACACAAGCCTCAATCACAATACCAACATCAATATATCTCTACAACAACATACACCTCACGATATACACACAACCTTACACCACACTTACACTAACGGTGCAACACACATAAGAACACTTCTACAATCACAATTAATCACAATTCCCACACATATACGGCAAGGTTGCAATAATCACGTTCCCTTAATTACTCAAGTTTAATGTTGTAATCAAAGCTAATCAATGAGTAATTACTATACCATTTAAAAATTTTGGAATCAATTGAAGAGAAACCCCAACCTTCCATGCAAGCAACTCACGGCAAAGGATTGAAATCTAATTTCTACACTTCAATTGGAAATATGTAAAGTAATTCACTGTACACTTCAGCATAAGATTTCAATTTTCACTTCACACAAATTCAATTTCGGAATGAAGGAACAAGAACCCTAAATCCCAATTTATGATTCACAAAAATTCCCTTCTCTAAACCATGCTCTGATTCTAAATTATGACGTGCTTCACTTGTAATTTGTAATGTATATAAAGGATGACACAATAAAGAACCAAACTCCAATAAAATTAGGCATGACCCTAACTTGAAAATGGAACCTTAATTGGCATGTTCAAGAACACATATAAAAAATTCCAATTACATAATAGATATGATACACTAGCAGTAATTGAAAGCAACTTAAGAATGATTGATATAACTCACAATAATCCTTAAGCCAAACTCGCCATAATTTTAAAATGAAATTGATAAGAGTGAATGCATGAAGAGGATGTCTCCCATGGCATAAAGTCTGAAAAGTAATGTTCAAAAGTACCTTACAAACCCTACTTTATAAGTATTTATACTTATTCTAAATAAGGAAAATTTAACAAAAGAAAATACAAATGAAAACATCATATGTGGCCGGTTTCTTTCACCTCCATGGAGAAATGTAAGACTAGTTCTTCTTTTAATTTATGTAGGTCCATGAATAATCTACAAACTGAGCATTAGTGTATTTACTCACCGTCCTATAAAATCGACAAATGTACTTGCTGAAATGCAAAACAATTATACAATGGAAAATAAGATACTAAATAAATATCTTTGGGGTCTAATTATTCAAAGAGGACCTTCATCACTAAATTTTGTAATCTTTTAGCTCTTACCCTGGTGATGGGTCATGTAGGTATATGATTCCTATCTCTGTGTGTGTTAGGCATGCTATGAGTGTGCGAAGAGTGTTGTGTGTGTTGTGATGTGTTGTGATGTGTGTGTAGTGTGTAGGCATGTCGTATGTGTTGTGATGTGCTATTATGTGCATGTTGTTGGGTATATACTATGGTGTGTGGTGCTAGAAGTGTATGGGTAGAGTGTGTTGTTATGTGTAGGTCATAGTGTGTATGTTGCTACATGCATGTTGCTGTGGGAGTGTTGTAATGTGTTGGATGCCGTGTATGTGTGGTGTGTGTGTGTGTGTATGGTGTGTGTTGCTAAGGCAAGCTGGAAGTGTGTACATGGAGTGTACTAGAGTTTATGTATATTGTGCACATGTGCGGGTGTGCGGGGTGTTGTGTGCATGAGTAGGGATGAGTGTGTGCATGTGCATATGGAACATGGTTCATCAGAAATTGGGTTGGGGATATTATGATGTGTGTATTACGAAATATCAGTGTATGCGAGGGTGTAAAGTTATTAAATGGGTGTAAAAAGTGTGTGTGAACGGGTTATGAGCCTGATCACATGTGTGGAACTAAGAACGGCAAATGAAAAACAAGGAAAATCAATGAACATCGAAGTTCCCACTACAAGAATCTAGTGAGGGAAGTGTAGAAATAAGGAGGAAGACAAATAGTGAATGAAATAAATAAATATGTATATAAAAAAACTAAAATGAATTTTAAGAAGGGAGAGGCATTCGGCTAGGAAAGAAATAAGCATATATATATATATGTGTGTATGTTATTATATATATAAAGAATTTATATAGTAGTATAGTGTAACACATGGTTGATTATATTTGAAAGAAATCTAAAATCCTGAAAATTTGTCCTTATTGCACTATGATGTTATGAAAGCTTTTTCGTGGTTGTAAATGATTGATGCTTTCAATAATTTTTTGTTGATGTGATTATATCTTTCATGATTACCCCGAAATAATAAATTAATTATTCTGACTTAATAAAAATTTGACATGTATTACATGAGACATTGCATGGTATTAAAGGTCATTATCGCTATAGGACACATTGAAAATAATTAGGAGGGATTACCATTTCGCCATTGGCAAACTAAGTGACTTAGGGATTGTCGCACCTTTGACAATTCCGAGTTTGGCCTGTCTTTGAGTGTATGCGCACTCGATGTACTACTTGACACTTAAAGCTTAAGGAATATAATTAAAAGTTAACTTCTAATAAAGAGGTAAGATGGAAATAAATGGAATGTGAGACTTGGGCACTAATGGTAATGATGCGAATCCCTAACCTAAGGTTAAGGGGGATGTTAGACCCTAGACTTTACATTGGTCACCAAAAGACTGCGTGCGATGTTGCATTGCATATGGTTGTTCATGCATAGCATATGATTGAGAACTTACTTGATTTGTTTGTGCATGTGCAGCATTAAGAGTATTGCACTCCTATCTTATTAGGCAATTCAACTCACTTTGCTATAGATTGTATGATGTAGGACGCAACTACAAAAACTTATTGAGTAGGCATTGTACCAAAGTAATTAAACTCTGTTGCTAAACTTTTAGGATGAGAACCAAGGTTGAGAGTTTGAATGAATCTCCTATAGATTCATGTTAGTACCGGTAGATATATGATTACAAAAATTTTAATCTAATTTTATGAAATTCTTAGTCTATATTATTATGAGACCTGAATGAGGCATGCCTCTGAGATATAGGTATATTTTATTTCAATGAATATGGGATAGTTTAGAGTGAAATAGTGGAATGCCTAAGGCATTCAATTTTGTTAATTGTATTTTAATAGGTTAATTGATCTTAAATTTGAGATGCTTCGTGGTTACTTATTAAGGTCGAGTAATAGTGATAGGTTATCATGAATAGGGTACCCTGCAATGCGTGACAATATTGCCTAAATCTACTAAAGTCATAAGATATAACATAATCTGATCATACTAATTAATTATTTATCTATATTATAAAAGCTCGTTCTTGCTCACATAATTCCCACTTGAAACCTATACTCCAATATTATCTTCATCTTCATAACTTGAGTTTAGAATAAAACTATCCCCTTAGCTTCAAGCTAAATGAGCAAAATGATAAGTAATAACAAGAAATTATATTATACATAACTAAGCACAATTCATTATAACATTTAAAATATGATTTTGGATCTAATGATATGTGTCACACCTAATAGGGGACCTTAATTGTGACAATCTGCCATGGTTACATAGTCTTAATAGGCAACCATGAAGTGTCTCAATCATCACATTTATCGACCTATTAAATTTCAAATAACAAAATCGAGTGCCTCTAGCATTCTTCTATTTCATTCAGACTATTCCATATTTATTGGAATATTATAAACATGTCTTCTAAAAGTAGGCCTCATTTAGGTCCCATAACAACACAAGTTGAAAATTTGCTAATTTGAATTAAAATATTTACAATAAATAGTCTATCAATATTCTAACATAATTTATAGAGAAATCTATTCTATTTCTCAAAACCTCACTCCTTTTCGCAAAAGTTTCACATTGAGATTTACTTACTTAGGTAATGCATTTACTTGGTAGGTTTACATAGTCATGATCTACATCATAAAATCTATAGGAGGTGAGCCATTATCGCTTAGTCAAATAGGAGTGCAATACTCTCAATAGTGTACATGTATAAGCAAATCAAATAAGTTTTCAAACATATAACATGCATAATCATCCATTTACAATGCAACATCATATGTAGCCCATTGCTAATCAGCTTGAAGTCTACACTTTAACACACCCCCCCCCCCCCCCCCCCCCCCCCCCCCCCTTTTGACCTTAGGTTAGAGATTCTCATTACCATCAGTGCTCATGTATCTTATATTGCTTATTTTCCATCTTATTTCTTTATTATTGATTATCTTATAACTTAAAAGTCTTAAGCTCCGGTGTCAATCAATACACTAAGCTCACACTCTCAAGGACATGTAAGACTCTCTTACTCGGTTTCATCAAAGACGCGATAATTCCCCTTAGTAATGTAGTTCATCAATGGCGGAACAGTAATCTATGTGATTACTTCTTATGTGTCCATTAGTAGTGATGACCTTCCTTCAGTCAAAGTGCAATCTATCATGTAATACATGTCGAATTTTACTCAAGTCACAATTAATAGTTTGTTATTTTGAGGTGATCAAACAAGGTATAAACTTACACTAATAGCTAAATACAGAACACTATAGATATTTATGATTACAGAATTGCACAATCATATTGCAAAAATTCAAATTTAAATATAATAGATAATTTATGTAATAAAATTAATAAAAAAAATTAGTTTTTTGCTTCATATATATATATATTTCATCTTCTTGTTCCCACTAGGTTACACTTCACCTCCCACACTCATCGCTAGACACACCTTACACACACAATTACAAGCTATACAACACACTCTCAATACTACCCACGACACATACACACTAGAATACACACTCGAACACTATGCAACTGCCTATCCACACACCAGCACACACTTAAACACCATGTGACAACCCATCCATGTACCACTACACATACTCAAGCACCACATTGTGACCCATCCATGCAATAGCAGCCATCTATGTACCTTGCTACACTAGAATTTGCACTAATAGTGCACACTCTCTAGTACGCAATAGGCCACTCACACACACACCACTCCATGTAGTAATCCAACACCAGCATGCACACATCAAACACCACACACAAACTCTCACACTAAAAAAACATATACAATCTTACACACTCGGACACCAACTAGCAGTCGAACACCACACATGAATTACATGGCATGCATATGTCTGCATAGACTGCACACAACAAGCACCACATAAAAAACCTTCCACACATCACCTATTGATGACGATCAGCTAACATAAAAAAAGAAGGAGCCAAAACCTCATGATCCACTACATGGTATTAGAGGCCCGATGACTCGAACTAGAGCTAAGAAGATGAACGAAGCTCTACAGGGACTAGTTATGGACTTACAAGCCAGGGAATCAAGCTACATTGAAAGAGAACATATATATGTTAACTTGATTCACGTGACCATAGAAGGATGAAATAATTTAGAGAAACTTTTGGTTTGTGTTGATTTTATTTGTTGGTTTGTAGTTTATATTATTTAGTTGCTTACTCGGTTACATAAGAATAAGGATAGATTAGGCAACTTAGGATTTCCATATTGTGTTAGGTTTTCCATATTGTATTCATGTACTATATATGCCGTGCAAGGGGGGCGGCCAAAGGAAGCTTATTATTGAGTGAAAACAAACACCTTTTTGTGAGTGTATGAAAACTACTTTTTGTTCTTTTGCAAAAGGACTTTTCCATAGGAATTCTTAATCGGATTGCTAGGAATACCCTTTAATAACTTAGGTTTCAATCAACAGGTGTGATTAGGGTCTAGTTACGCTTTGCTTATTCAAGATGATCCTTAGGGTAATTGAATCTAATAGCATCGTCGGGGTTCTAGGTTTAACATACCTAGGGTTTCACGCATTATTTGGTATCAGAGCTTAGGCTTCTTGAATCAAGTAAATGGTTGTCCTTCGAGCCTAACACAACACCACATGAGCGGTGGGACTTTCGACTGAGGCCACCTATGGTTCATCAACTAGCAATGCCACCCATGGACCCAGAAAGCATAAGCTAAATCATAAGAGAGCCGTCACCTTGAGTGGTCACAACTAGAAGTCGTCAGCCAGGTAGAGTCGGAGTGGAAGTGGGAAGAGGGTGTGATGGAGAGAGTGACGAGGAGGAGACGACATTGATGTCGAGGAGCCATGAAAATGAGGGGAAGGAAGAAGGAAAAAAAAGAAAAGGGAAACACAGGATGAGGAAAGACAAGGGAGATGCGGTTTGGAAAGAGAAGGGAAGAAGAGAAGAAGAAGAAAGAAAATAAAAAGAAGAAGAAGGGAAGACATAAAGGACATGGATGGGATGTGGCTGAGAAGCTAGCGCCAGTAACGTGACGAATGTGATAGATCAGTCTTGCCACCGTTGCTACTGTCGTGTTTAGAAGGGAGGCTAGATTTACACGATTTTTTTTTTTTTACAGCTAGATATAATTATTTATATTATTATATATATTATATTTTATATTATAATGTCTCTATTCCGATATTCTTCTCGTGTACAAAATATCCTTAAAATTTATATTTTTAGCATTTTATTACGAAAGCTTACGTCTAAACTAATCTAATTATCCCGAATATAAATATTTACTCTAAATTTTCATTTAAAATTCTTAGATCTATAATTTAAATTAATTTTATTATTTAACCTAATATTATTTAGAAACTATGTTTAAGAGAGTTTATCCTTTTCAATTTAATTTGCCCGAACTAAGGTTAGGACTTATAATTATTTTTATTTATCGGTTTATATACCTATATTTAAATATTTTTGAATTACTTGGCTTTCTAAATTTATTTGGTAATATATTTCACATAATTCAATTAGCTGGTTCTTTCTAATCGTTTTATTTCTAAAACCTATTATTATTGCAAAATATTAAAATAATATTTGTGTTGTAGTATTTGAATTTTTGTCTTACATTTCCCAAAGTTTTTTATTGCAAATTTGTTCTTCTTGCTACCCTAACCTAGAAGTATTCATTATATTTTTTTTTTTTAGTTTTCCATATAGTTTTTCAAAACTTTTAGGACTTTACAACTCTCTTCGTCAAATCAATGGCAACCAATCATTCATATGTCTCAATCAACATCATAGTAACAATCACATTATATTTACATTTCAATTCAATAGGTAAAGTTGGATTTGTGTTTATAAAGATCGAATTCATAGTCATAGTTTAGTCAATAACTAAATAAGTAATTGGTTTTATACTATGTTGATTTGTTTAAAGGGTATTTTTTCTTATGGTAATTTTAAGTGTTATTATATATTTGATTAATTATTTTATTTAATGGTCATAAATAAATCCATATTTTCTTCTTAGGGTAATTTAATTTCTCTATTTTTTGCGGAAGTAGTGCATTCAGTATATAGGTTGTTATGTATGTATGTATATATATTAAACATGTTTATTTATTTAGGGAAAATTGTAAAAATATTACCTAGGTTTTGGTATTTTTGCAAGCTTATGAGACTTATTTTATCACTATTTGTTAATGTTAATTAAGAGACATGTATTAGTTGGTCTATTTAATAATTCAAATAATACAATTAAAAATTATAAAAATGTATGAAATTAAAATAAGAAAAAAAAGTTGAGAAAATAAAATCAAACCCCAACTAAGCAACAATTGACCACCTCATGGCTAGGGGTAGCTAACCATTATGTAACCTTTTCTTAGGTGGTGGTCACTAGCCCCTAGCTAAGGGGTAGCCACCAACAACTTCATTAACATGGTGAATAATGATCTACCCATAAAACTTTCAAGGAAGGTGAAAAAAGAAAAAGAAAGAAAAATGTTGTCAAGTTTGAAGTCTATGGATTTTTTTTTAAACCTTTTAGCCAACCCATTTCAGGGAAGTCGCACAACCCATAGCATGATGGATGGTCACCTATTACCTTTACTGGTTTGCAACCCACCATGCAATGCCCATTGCTCCAACCAAGGCCTACTAGTGGTTGCTGCCACCTTAGGAATGTTGTGGCTTCCTTTGTTCATCTCTTAATCTTGAGGTAGTTGGAAACATGAGTTAGGGTTTTGAAATCAAGTTTTTTTTTTTTTTTCTTTCTAATATGTTTTTTAAATAATTTTTTATAACTTTTAGTAAATTTTTATTAAAATATTTAATTAAATTAATTTCATAATATTTTTTTTATTAAATTCATTATTATGGATCAAGTTTGAGTTGACATGTATTCCTTGAGTAGCATTAATATAGTGTAATAAAACACTGATAATATATTTGTCGAAGGAGAAAATACCGGTGATGAGCTTATAGAAAGACCTAACTACAGATAATGTTTTTAAAATTTTCTCATTTATTAACAATTAAAATATTTTTGGGTTTAATAGAAATCGTGTGTGATACATGTAACGTCGAGAAAATGGAAAATTGTTATAATAAAATTATCCTTGCGTCTTTTTTCTTGAGATAAAGTTCAATGAGAGTCGGAATCCGTGTCGTCTCTTCCAACAAAAGTCAGCAAACCTAGGTTTATTACAAAGGTTACCAAATCCCTATTCTCTCTAATGGCATCGACAAACATTAATAGGAATAGAAAGTAATTCTAGTCTGGCAGAAAACTTGGACTAGAAATTTAAAAGAACTGAAAAGAAAATACATGATAAAAGTTGCTATCCTCAAGTTGTCGCATGTAGAACGTAATATATTGTTTGTCATCACTTATTATTGGCTAATAAAAAATGTAACGAGTCAGTCAAGGGAAAATAAATAAGAATCTTCTACCGGAAACCCTCTTTGGCTAGACGTCCATGGACGTGACGTTTGAGCTTCCTATATCTGGCCGGAGGGTAATGATTGGTTCGGTCATTTACTTTTTTCCGTTATTTTTATTTGGTTCGCCTTCAAGTTATAATAATAATTTTTTAATAAATTAGTTATTCAATCAACTCTAATAATGCTTCTTGTTCACAAGTCAAGGTAACGTTCATTGACATTACAGATCGGAATTTATGGTCATCCGATAATGTAATTCATAACTATAACTATCCGATCGAGTAACAACCAATCACATAAAATTTTAGAATAAATAATAAAATAAATTAAAATTATAAATTTAGAATAAATATTTATACTCAAAATAATTTATACAATCTAATCATAAAGTTTCATCTAATAATACTCTAATTAATACCCTTAACTAAATTACCAAATATGCTAAATGAACTCAAAAAGACCCGATTTTTTCCTACCAAATAAAATCACCGTATCAGCTGAACTAATCCTTATCTATCTTTTATTTTTCTATTTCCTTTACAAAAGTCAATGAGAGAGAGAGAAATGAAAAAAGGAAATAAGAAACAAAAAATGGATAAAGGAAAAAAAAAAAAGGGAAAGAGAAAAGTATGTAAATTCCAGGTACAACATCCAAATTGCAATCTAGAATCATCAATGCAATTGAGTTCCACAAAACTAGACTGCACTTATATGGTAAATTTTTAATTTCAAAATTTAGTTACAATTTAAAAAAAAATGTAAAATTGAAGTTTCAAGTTTATAAAATAGTGGAAATCACTCAGAATATAAAAGATATGATGATTTTAGCACAAATAGTAAATAAAAGCATTATTTTCTTCAATTTTAGGTGAATAATTCGATTCATTGCAACTACTCGAAGACTATTTTTCTCAATGAAAAAAGATAAGATCCAGGTAAGTGAAAACTCTATAACATACTGCATTGTTTGTATTGTTGTGTGCAATATATATATATATATATATATATATATATATATATATATATATATATGTATATATACTCTATATTTTGTTGTATTTTGTTATTGATTTTGTTGTTATCATGCCTCGTGCATGTGTGTGTATTGGTGTGTTTTTCCAACAAGATTGTGTGAGTAAAAGTATTCTTTAGTTGATGTGTTTATGCCAATGCTTTATTCCCATTGGGGTGCAAAATAGGGGAGTATGTGGTGGTGTGTGTGTATTCTATGTGATGTGTACATGTTCTATATGTGTGTGTTTGTGGTATGTGTACATGCATGTTGCAAATTGTTGTGTATGTGTGTGTGTGTGCTTTCATGTGGTGTTCTATGTGTTAAACAAGCTATGTGTGAGTGTGTCCTTATGGTGCTCTGTCACACCCCACATGGTACCCTATTTGTGATAACTTGCCACAATTACTTGACCCTTACAAAGTAATCACAAAGCGTTTCAAACTAAGATCAATTATCCTATTAAAATACAATAATTTTATGAAATTGAATGCCTCTGGCATTCCTATATCTCAATAAAACAATTTTGTATTCAATGGAAAGCAATACACATATAATTCAGAAGTAGGCCTCATTCGGGTCCCATAATAACAATATAGACTGAAGATCTCTCTGGATTAGATTAAATATTTACAATCATCCATCTATTGGTATTTAACAAGTTTCTATAGAAGAGACCATGCTAACTATCAAATCTTGCCTCTTATCCCAAAGTTCTTACAACAAATTTTACTTACCATAGTATGGTGTCTACAGAGAAAGTTTACGTAGTCACGACTTTCATTACACAACCTATAGGTGGGTAAGCTAAATTGCCTAGAGAGATAGGAGTATAATATCTCAATACTATACACACATAAACAATTCACTAAAGTTTTCAATCATATGCTATGCATGGGCAACTATATGAAATGCAACATTACACACGATCTTCTAGCAACTAATGTGACGTCTAGGGTTTACACCCCCTTAACCTTGGGTTAGGGATTCACATCACTACCGTCAATGCTCAAGCCTCACAACCCAATTATCTTAATCTTATCTCTTCATTAGAATTAGACTTTTAGATTTATTCCATAAGCTCATGAGTAATTTAGCACACCAAGCATAAATACCCATAAAGACATACCAAACTTGGAACTATCAAAGGTGTGATAATCTCCTAATCACTTAGTTAGCTACCATCAATGCTTAAGTCTCACAACCTAATTATCTTAATCTTATCTCTTCATTAGAATTGGACTTTTAGATTTATTCCATAAGCATAAGAGTAATTTAGCACACCAAGCATAAATACCCACAAGGACAGACCAAACTTAGAACTATCAAAGGTGTGATAATCTCCTAATCACTTAGTTCGCTCTTGGCAGAATAGTAATCCTACCTAATTTCTTCTAGTGCACCCAATAGCAGTGATGGCCTTCGATTTCATGTAATGTCTCATGTAATGTGTGTCAAATTTTTTTAGTTATGTCATAATAATTAATTAATCATTGTCATTTGATCATGTGAGAAATAGAAACAACAATGACAGTCATTGAAAACAATCAGTTAATTGCAATCGTGAAATGGCACTCACAACATCAGAAACGGTAATTCGATAAATGTCGAATTTTATTCAAATTCATCATTCATCTTTCATCCCAAATTAGCAATTTCGCAATATATATACCCCTTCATATCCATCATAAAAGTTTTATTTTTATTTTTTATTTTTTCCTTCAGCATTTCCCTATACATACTCATTAAACCATATACGTTAGACTATCCGTGGCCCCTTTAACACATTTAGCCCATGTCTAAACACCTACACACCTGCGTACATCCACACATTAGCTATGTACGTACTCTCCCATTAGCATTAGCACCCACACACATAGATGCAAACACACACACTAATCCAACCTACATAGGCTATACAATTCCAACACACATACACATGCACAGACTAAGTCAACACACACACATGTACATACAAATACACCAGCATACACTACAAGCACACACATACACACCATCACACACTCCACCTCTCATACATATAGCACCAACGCACAACCTCTACACCATAGCACACTAGCAATAGCGGCAACAATAGTAGTAATAGCAATAGTAGTAGCAGTAGTTGCCCCTAGTGACACACATCAATAACCCTTGTATAATCCTTACAACTCTACTGCACACACACACAACACATATCTTATGCACATACATAACCATGCACCATGACACATCCACACAACCATATTAGTAACAATAACACAACACACACAATTTCAATGCAGTCACCCACATATATGCACACTGTAATCCAACGGCAATATCTTACTCTAGCACACTACTTGTAGCAATTTGCACCAGCCATCTAACATTTAAACACATTGCACACAACACTTTCTACACTTCACACACACGTATACGTTCTATCCTCTTCAAACACCTCATATGCACTCTCTACCCACAGCGACATGGTACTACACCCACTTCAAGACAATCTACCCTATGATAGCAACACCATACACATTCCATTCACACATAAAGGTAAATAGAATCATGTACACACACATATAATATAGAACACAAATGACATTCCAGAATAGACCACATACAATTCATGGGATAAAATATAAATATTTATCCATTCGTATAAATAACAACATCTCACATGCAGATAATAGTATATCATGGAGTTACTACTCACTTAGGTCTTATTTCTTGATTACTCATAGTAATCCTTAGTCAAATTTGTGGGATAAAAAAAAGTCTCTTAAAACACAAGAAAATAGTATCGTCACTTTGTATTCTTACTAATATCATCATCTAGTGTATTTCTAGAAATTCTTGCTATTTTCTAAGCTACAACTTATTTTAATATACACATTAAAATTGTATTTAAATTCCAAAAGTAAAATTTTTCCCATGCAAGACTAGTTAAGTTTCATAGGCCTCACCTCAAGGATTGCGTAGGTGGTCTCAGATTGTGATTTGGACTTCGTATGTACACAATACAACAAATGTTCTTTTGCTTTTCCTTTTTCTCTTTTCCCTTTCTATTCATCTTCTATTTCCCTTCTATCTTATCCTCTCTTTTGCTTTTGTTTACTTTTAGAATTCATCTGGCAAGTTAAGTCAGTTAAGGATATATATATGAATAATTTCTTTTAATTTTTTAAGTTTATTTATCGTGCGCAATAATTTATATAAGTTTAGTAACTTTAGTATTTTAACATGAAATTTTATGACTAAGCTAAATGAATTATTCTGAGCATAAATATTTACTTAGAATTTTCATTTGACTATCTTAAATCTATAATTTTAATTTATTTTATCGTTTATCTGAAAATTTTACATAGTTTAGCTTTTATACAATTATTTTGTTTAATTTAAAATTATATGGATTATAAATAGGACTTTTAATATAATCCATTGACTAATATGATATTATATTTATATTAAATTTACAAGTTTTACACTCTCCCCTTTAAAAGTTTCGTCCTTTAAACTTTAGAGTGTACTAGGATTTCTAAACAAGTAGAGGTACATCTCCTTCATCTCATCTTCCCTTTCCTAAGTAGCTTCCTATTCTGAATGTCTACTCTATTGTACATTGATGTATCTAACACTTTTGTTGTGCAATTCTTGAGTTTGGGTGTTGAGAACTCAGATAAGATAATCCTAATACATCAAATTTGGTTAGATCTTCAAGATATCCATTTTGATTGCTCTATTGAGATCTAAGATGTGTTTCTAGAGTAACAACACATGGAATACGTTGTGAATTACTAACAACTAAGGAGGCAAAGCTAATTAGTATGTGATGAGTGTCGAATCCAACAAAAATAAAAACCTACTCCTAGACAATTATATGATTTGTGTATAGTAGTGAGTAGGGTCGTATCCACATGGATTGGTTAAATATATTTCTATTAAAAGAGAATAGAAAGGAAAAGAAGAATGGGGGGTTTTGTTTACGAATCAAAATAATACTAAAACCAGATAATAAATTTTGAATAATGATAAAAGCCTAGCCAAAGGAATCAAGATAGTTTAATTCTAGGAATTGATCATCGATGCAAATATTTTCTATCCTTTATCCAAGATAAACTAGTTATGGTTATTAACAAGCTCTAATAACCTATCCCTCCTTACTTTCTTGATAATCAAAACATGCTCTTTGATTATTTCTCTTATTGATTAGACAACCCTAAACAAGCTCTTAGGATTTAATCTATCAATAGCATTAAAAACAAGAGAGACCACCAATTCATGCCAACATGTTATAAGATAACCTATTTAAACAAGATCATATATCTCCATAACATGAATTTGGATTAACTATTTTATAATCAAACTTGTTATTGTGTCACCGAAACTAGAACTATCAAACAATTACGGATTTGACGTACTAGTTGACAATATATTAACTTGCTAATTGAGTAGAAGAGCTCTAATTCATACTAATCAACAAAGATAATATTGACAAAACGTTCAGAAGACATATAAATATCCAAAAACAAAGAATAGATTAAAGACAAATCAGTTAGATCTCACAATTCGTGGAGAATTAAACTTCAATGATCCTT
Organism: Laguncularia racemosa; assembly: GCA_037954665.1. NCBI lineage: Eukaryota > Viridiplantae > Streptophyta > Magnoliopsida > Myrtales > Combretaceae > Laguncularia > Laguncularia racemosa. Next base: position 98,955 of record JBBMOL010000605.1, read on the forward strand.
TAGCTAGAAAATCTGCTTAGCTACACATGTTCATCCTTAAAACGAAAATTAAAAGTGAAAACATGAAAAAGTCTTTGTTGCCGGTTTCCCTTGCTCTGCCTCCTTCCTTCCTTCTTGTCTCCAAGATGAAAAAACTCTCTTTCCCCTCTAGGGTTGGTTCTATTTATATTGTTAAGGGAATATCAGAGGATCTTTAGCTAGTAAGGTACGAAAATATCTTTCCTTTTTGATGTAAATCTCAAGAAGTGAATAATCGTCCGCCTGGCATGCCCAACAACACAGCCAGATTTCAAGCCGTGTCTTCCTCTATGGATAATCTACAATTCTTCATCCATGTCTAGTGTATGCTACGGCTTCTACCACGGTCAGATGTCAAGCCGTGCCTTCCTCTGGTCGATGTTCCACAATTTCTCATCCTTGTTCAGTGTATAGCACGGCTTACACCACGGCTAGATCACAAGCCGTGCCTCTCTCTGTTGATAGTCCACATTACCTCCTTCTTGTTCAGTGTATAGCATGGTTTGCGTCACGGCAAGATCACGAGCCGTGCCTCCTTCTGTTGATTCTTCAAGACAGATACACGACCGTGTACTTCAACCGTGTATATCTTTGTTGATTCTAAACCGAGTACACGGCCGTGTACTTCAACTACACGCCCATGTACTTTCCTCCGGTGGTATAAATCCTTGTCTTTGATCCAAATTGTAGATGACTTCTCTAAATTACTTGAATTAGCACTCTTGACTCCATTAAACCTGATTTATCACCATAATAAAATTAAGTACCATTTCCTTATGATTTCTATAAAATCAATAATAAATTAACACAATTCATACTATAAAGATCGAGTATAAAATGGCTCTATCAAATTCCCCCACACTTAAACTCTTGCTTGTCCTCAAGCAATTGAATCAAATCAATTGAGAAATCCGTCATAGATTATATGAAATTTCTTTTCATCATTTCAAGCATCTATTCATTTATAATTCATGACTTGTAATTTTAATGTCTACTGCTCCAACCAAACCGGTTTCCTGTGATCAAATTACCATAGCCAAAATTTAATAGCTAATCTAAACAAAACAAACTTTAATCCTCATGTTTAGCAAAAGAATTTTTATTCCAAAAGTAAATACTTAATCCACTAAGGAAAAACACCCAATTAAACTTCATTGGATATTAGTAGATATATAATCCTTGCAACATAAAGTAAAAGCATAGGGTATCTACTTTTTCCCTAGATTTTCTCCCCTTTTTATTATAAGTCTTATTTCATTCGATGAATTTTTACATTCATGTTCTTTTGATTTAATCAAGCATCTATTTTAACGAGTTTTTGCCCGCTTCTTTTTCATGAACTTTCTCTTTTTTCGCCCTTATCGTTATAGTGAGTTCATTGAGTCGGCACATCCCGAGCTCGTCACTCAAGTGACCGGGTTTTGAGATACCCCTACGGAGTCTTCCTCACTCTAACATTCAAGTTTGAATACTCTTAACTCAATTACTTGAATCCTTAGAGTAATGGCTATGCTTGATTATTATTATTATTATTATTATTATTATTATTATTATTTCTTTTAGTGTTATAATTGTTTTAGAAACAACCTCAAAGAGTATACCGTGACTAATATAACCTAGAAGTAAACTTGTTTATTTTTCACTTAAGGACTCGACTTACTCTTAGACTTCCAATTCTAAGGCTAAATACAAGGTAAATTTGTTTCTTAAAGATTTCACTACTTAATTTTAACCACATATTCTAATCACATCAGTAGGCGAGTAAAACACTTGAACAAGTCAATTTCACATTTTGTAGATGCTTATTACAACATTTAGTACAATCTCCAGATTTCATGATAGTTTTGAAAAATTTGGCTTAAAATTGCTTAAGGACAAACATTCAAAGTATGAGTCAATTCTCTATTCTCTATATTTTATTACCCTCTGCCCCACACTTAGTTTAAACAGTGTCTACACTGTTCCTAATTCAGCACAATTAAAGAGGAATTAACAACATAAGGAACATTAGAGAATAAGAGAAAAGGAATACTGGTACTTCCCTGGTATAAAGTGTAGAGTAATTGGAGTTCTCCCCTTAAGCACTAGAGAGTGTCATCTTGATGGTATATACCCTTGCTGCAGCTAATCAAAAGAAAAAAATCAAAACAAAACTAAAATTGATTTTTTCTTTTTTTTTTTGACATGGGTTGCCTCCCATGAAGCGCCTTTCTTTAACGTCTTTGGCTAGACGTTCCTGGCTAGATGTTCGGGTAAGGGTTTTGATTCCAGCTTTGGTGCCTGTGGTGATGGGTCAATCACATCCACAACAAAAACAGGAGAGATATCGCTAGGATATTTCAAGGCATCATAAATGTTAAATTTAATCACTTCACCATCAAATTCCATAGTGAGGGTACCATCATGTACATCAATTTTCGTCCTGGATGTCTTAAGGAATGGTTTCCCTAATAATATCAGTGATGAATTATGAGAATCATCATCTTCCATGTCAAGCACATAAAAATTAGCAGGAAAAACCAACTCATTAACTTGTAGTAAAACATCTTCTAGAACTCCCTCAGGATAAGCATTGGACCCGTTAACAAGTTGAACAATAACACCTATTTCCTTCAAGGGACCAACATTCAAACATTGATAAACAGACAAAGGCATGACATTAATTGAAGCTCCTAGATCACACATGGCTTTAGATTCCAAGATTACCTATTTTGCAAGGAATAGTAAACATACCTGGGTCCTTACATTTAGGAGGAAGCTTTTTCTGAATAATAGCTGAAACATTCTCACTCACACTAATCTTTTCATTACCTTTCAGCTTCCTTTTGTTAGGGCACAATTCTTTGAAAAATTTAGCATAGCGAGGTATTTGCTTAATTGCATCAAGTAAAGGAATATTTACCTCAACTTTTCGAAAAGTTTCAAGAATCTCTTTTTCTTCAGCTTTATTCTTGGATTTCGCTAATCAAGAAGGGAAAGGAGGTGTTGTTAACATGACCTTTGGTGGCTCAACTAGAGACCCTCTAATCTAGTTGTCCTGCTGGCTCGGAGTCGAAATATCTTTCTTAGTCTCTTCCTCAAGATTAGATGGGTGTCCTTTCTTATTTGATCCCTGTAATTCTATTCCACTTCTCAAGGTAATTGCATTAACGCTTTGCTTCGGATTTGTGATAGTTTGAGAGGGTAACTTACCTTGAGTTTCTAACCTATTTACAGAAGAAGCAAGTTGGCTTACCTGATTCTCCAAGTTTTGAATGCTCTGCTTTGTTTCCTCCTGAAATTGTTTTGTATTAACAGCAAGAGATTTAACAATTTCCTCAAGAGACATACCTGAAGTGGAAGGAGCTTGGGGTACTTAGTTTGATGGCTTAGGTTGGAATTGTTGGAAATTTTGTGGGTTATTGCCATATCTGAAGTTAGGATGATCTCTCCATCTAGGATTATAAGTATTCGAGTAGGGATCATATTTCCTCTGCGGCTGTCCTGGGAATCCTTCTACAGCATTAATATACTCATGATTATCATCTTGCAATGTGGGGCACATGTCAGTAGGATGATTAGGGGCAGCACAAATTCCACAAGCCTTCACCTGCTGTGTATTTCTGAGGGCTATCTGCTGTATAAGGGAGGTTAGGTTAGAAATTTGATGTTCAAGGTTAGAAACACTTACCTCATTCACCTTCCTTGAAGATGTATCATGCCTGTACCCAAATTGTTACGAATTAGCAGCCATAATGGAGAACAATTCCCTAGCTTGACCAGGGGTTTTATTTACTATGGTGCCTTCACTAGCAGCATCCATCATCTCCCTCTCCATCAGAAGCAGGCCTTCATAGAAGTATTGGATGAGAAGTTGTTCAGATATCCCATGTTGTAGACAGCTTGCACAAAGTTGCTTGAACCTCTCCCAATACTCATGAAGAGTCTCGGTGTCCCTCTGTTTGATACCATAAATTTCTCTTCTTATACCAGCGGCTCTAGATGCAGGGAAAAATTTGTCCAAGAAAAGCCTCACCATATCTGTCCAAGTGGTTATAGAACCTGGAGGCAAATAAAACAACTAATCTTTAGCTCTAGTACTTAAAGAAAATGGAAAAGCACGTAACTTGATTTGATCGTCGGTTATTCCTTGCGGCCTCATACTAGAACACACTATATGAAACTCTTTCAAATGTTTGTGAGGATCTTCATTCTCAAGACCATGAAAGGTGGGTAGCAGATATATCAACCCAGATTTCAACTCAAATTCAACAGCCAGTTCAAGATAGTGAATACAAAGTGGTTGTTGATTCACATCCAGTGCAACCAATTCTCTTAATGTTCTTTCAGGATTTGCCATATCGTCTTCTTTTTCAGAATGAATGGATGAATCAGACAAATCCGATGCTAAGTTCAATCCAGGGGATGATCTAGCTTCTCTTTGCAGCCTCTTAAGAGTCTTCTCAATCTCTGGATTATAAGTGAGTGCACCTGTATGAGAAGAACGAGTCATACAAGAAAAGAAATAAATTTGACACCAATCCCCGGCAACGGCGCCAAAATTTGATGGGTGTCGAATCCAACAAAAATAAAAACCTACTCCTAGACAATTATATGATTTGTGTATAGTAGTGAGTAGGGTCGTATCCACAGGGATTGGTTAAATATATTTCTATTAAAAGAGAATAGAAAAGAAAAGAAGAATGGGGGGTTTTGTTTATGAATCAAAATAATACTGAAACCAAATAATAAAATTTGAATAATGATAAAAGCCTAGCCAAAGGAATCAAGATAGTTTAATTCTAGGAATTGATCATCGATGCAAATATTTTCTATCCTTTATCCAAGATAAACTGGTTATGGTTATTAATAAGCTCTAAAAACCTATCCCTCCTTACTTTCTTGATAATCAAAACATGCTCTTTGATTATTTCTCTTATTGATTAGACAACCCTAAACAAGCTCTTAGGATTTAATATATCAATAGCATTAAAAACAAGAGAGACCACCAATTCATGCTAACAGATTATAAGATAACCTATTTAAACAAGATCATATATCTCCATAACATGAATTCGATTATCTATTTTAATCAAACATGTTATTGTGTCACCGAAACTAGAACTATCAAACAATTATGGATTTGACGTATTAGTTGACAATATATTAACTTGCTAATTGAGTAGAAGAGCTCTAATTCATACCAATCAACAAAGATAATATTGACAAAACGTTCAGAAGATATATAAATATCCAAAAACAAAGAATAGATTAAAGACAAATCAATTAGATCTCACAATTCGTGGAGAATTAAACTTCAATGATCCTTTGGCTAGAAAATCTGCTTAGCTACACATGTTCATCCTTAAAACGAAAATTAAAAGTGAAAACATGAAAAAGTCTTTGTTGTCGGTTTCCCTTGCTCTGCCTCCTTCCTTCCTTCTTGTCTCTAAGATGAAAAAACTCACTTTCCCCTCTAGGGTTGGTTCTATTTATATTGTTAAGGGAATGGCAGAGGATCTTTAGCTAGCAAGATACGAAAATATCTTTTTTCTTTTCGATGTAAATCTCAAGAAGTGAATAATCGTCCGCTTGGTACGCCCAACAACACAGCCAGATTTCAAGCCGTGTCTTCTTCTGTAGATAATCTACAATTCTTCATCCGTGTCCTGTGTTTGCCACGGCTTCTACCACGGTCAGATGTCAAGCCGTGCCTTCCTCTGGTTGATGTTCCACAATTTCTCATCCTTGTTCAGTGTATGGCACGACTTACACCACGGCTAGATCATAAGCTGTGCCTCTCTCTGTTGATAGTCTACATTACCTCTTTCTTGTTCAGTGTATAGCACGGTTTGCACCATGGCAAGATCACGAGCCGTGCCTCCTTCTGTTGATTCTTCAAGACAGATACACGGCCGTGTACTTCAACTGTGTATATCTCTATTGATTTTAAACCAAGTACACGGCCATGTACTTCAACTACACGCCCATGTACTTTCCTCCGGCGTTGTAAATTCTTGTCTTTGATCCAAATTGTAGATGACTTCTCTAAATTACTTGAATTAGCACTCTTGACTTCATTAAACCTGATTTATCACCATAATAAAATTAAGTACCATTTCCTTTTGATTTCTATAAAATCAATAATAAATTAACACAATTCATACTATAAAGATTTAGTATAAAATGGCTCTATCAGTATGCTACTTTTTCGACCCTTTCTAAAATATCATACGATCTTACATATCTAAGATTCGATTATCCTTTTGTTTTGAATCTTCTTATCCTTTTGATCGGAGTAACCTTCAGGCAGACATGTTCCCTTAATAGAAACTCAATCTCTCTTCTTCTCAAATCGACCCAAATTTTTTGTCGGTCTTGAGTTTCCTTCATTCTTTAACTAATGGTGGCGACTTTATCTATCATTTCTGATAGCAAATCTCACCCCACTGTACTTTCAATCTCGTCCTAGTATAATGGAGATCTACATTTTCTTCTACATAGAGCCTTGTAAGGAGCCATCTTGATAGACAAATGATAGCTGTTGTTATAAGCAAATTCAACCAATGGCAAATATCAAACCTAGCTATCCTGAAATCCAATGCACATGCCTTTAACATGTCCTCTAATATCTACATGGTTCGCTTGGATTGTCCATCTATTTGAGGATGATATGCCATGCTAAACTGCAATCTTGTTCCTAGAGCATGTTATAGACATCTCCAGAACTTTAACACAAAATATAGATCTCTATCAAATACTATACTATGTGATACTGTATAGAGTTGTATGATTTCTTTAAGATAAATCCCAATTAGCTTATCTAAGGACTAAGTCATATTAATGGGTAAGAAATGAGCAAATTTGGCCAAACAAATTACAATTACCTATATAGCTTCATATCTTAATCTTACCCTTAGTAATGTTGTAACCAAATCCATGGCGATTTGTTTCCACTTTCATTCTAGAATCTGCAATGATTGTAACAGTCCCTCAAGTCTTTAATGTTCAACTTTAACTTGTTGGCAAATGTAGCATTGAGAGATGAATTGATGTGCCTAAAATCTAAAGCATTATCTACACATCCAATTGTTGAATCAACTAGATAACTCCACAAATGGCATGTACTAAATTGATGAACAATTCTCCAAAATAGCGTGCAAATGGAAAACAAACCAACTCTACAAATGGTGTGTACTAAATTAGACAAAACAAATTCAATAACAACACAAGTGATTCCAACTTTCAATTAACAAATGGCATGAACTATATAATGAACAAGGAACCCTAATTGCGTGAAATAAAATAAAATGAACCAATCTAATCACAAACTAGATATTACTCACTAGATATAATTGGATGCAACTTAGAAATAACCTTGAGATAACTCACAAAGATTCCTAAGCCAACTCGCCATAATTCCACAATTGAAATTGATAAGAGTAGAAGCTTGCAAGAGATGTCTCCTACGACCACAAAGTGTATATTTTGATGTCAAATGTAATGTCCTCCTTAAACCCTAGTTAGCAAGTATTTATACTTTCTTCTATTAGGGTAAAAACACTCCAAAAAATTACAACTATGCCATTATAGGGTAGCTGGTCCTAAAACATAAATTACAACCAAATAAAAGTGTCCCAAAAACTTACAACATAAATGTTTCCAAATAAATAACAAACAAATACAAATAGTTCTCAACATGCCAGGTCTTCAAATCAACTCGTCAATCCAACTCATCTTCGATTTAGGTCAGTCTATGGATAACCTATAAGTTGAGTCTTAGTGAGTTTATCCATCACCCTGCAAAGCATGATAAGTGTGCTTGTTGGAATATACAATACATGAATAATAGAAAAGAGGTTAGTAAATAATCTCGGGGTCGATTTGCTTAAAAAGGACCCTCATCTTCAAGTTTTAAAATCTTTTGGTTCTTGCCCTAATGATAGGTCTTGTAGGATTTTGATTCCTATCATCTCCTCGGGCTTCAAAAAGATTTGTCCTCAAATTTGACAAATCAAATGCAGTAGAGATTCTGTATCCTCCTAGCAAGCCATCTGAAGAAGTATCATTGTAGAATCCCAATATCTGAATTACCATAGGGGGTGATTGCTTTCTCTCCTCCATTTCTAAGATGTATCTCATCTACAACACAATTAATGGCCCATTGTCCACTAAAGTCTCCTCTGTGTCAACCCATTCCACTGATATTATTTCCTCCTTTTCTAACTCATTTGTATGTCGTTGACCCTCATGGCTCTCTAATGATTAGCTTAACTGCTCACGGCCCTTCGAAACCTCTAAAGGTGGACATAACTGTCTCTGAATAGTCTGGCCTCTGATGATGGGCTCATCTAACTCTAACCCTCATAATCCTCTAATGGTTTACTCAACTGCTCATGACCTCTAGTACCTCTGAAGGTGAACACAATTGCCCCTAAACAGTTTTGTCCTTTGGTGGTTTGCTCATCTGACTCTAATCATTAGGATCCTCTGAAGGTTGGCACATCTGTGTCTAATAAGTTTTGTGCTCTATAGGTTGGCTCATGTAACTAGAAACCTCAGGAACTTCTGAAGATTTGATCATGTGGCTATGATCCTCAAGAATCTTTGATGGTTGTCTTATCTATCTTTACATCTTCTGGACCTCTAATGGTGACATAGGAGTCAATACTATACGTTTACCATCCTGTTGGAACATATAAGTATTTTTATACCCATCATGTAATACCATCCTATCACATAACCATAGCCCACCAAGCAATATATGGGATATACACATAGGTAGAATATCACATTCAATTCCATCACAATATTAATCCCCTATACTGAAAGGTGCCCTAGCTCTTTAGGTCACACAAAGACTCTCTTGATCATTTAACCAATGTAATGTATAAGGCTTAAGATGCGGGGTAGTTACAAGTTTCAACTTTGATACTAATGATGCAACTACAACATTAGTATAACTACCACCATCAACAATAATTACGCATAAGTTACCTTGTATCTTATAAGAAGTATGGAATAGATTTTCTCGTTATTCATCATCAATGGTTAGAAAGGAAGTCAATACTTGATGTACCAAAGTAGTAGAAGTATGCACATCATATGACATGGTTATTAACTAACTTCAACAAGTTAACAACACTTCACTACAAACACCACAAAAACACACCCTTATACACCTACGGTGCTCACACATACAACAAATACAAGAAATGATTATTGTCACTTCAAGTGAAGTTAAATAAATAAAGTACACACAATTACTTCTAAGTAGTTAAGAATTAAATTCAATCAACGAGTGTTTAAGTAATGAGTTCAATCACTTTCACACTTTAATGTTTATTTTTGAATTCAAATTCTACTACTCAAACCTTCCTTTCTTGTTAAGGTTTCACACTATAATAAATCACAAATTACAGTACCTCAATACACACATAAATGCACAACTTCACTGCCACACACTTCTATGTTCACGGTTCCACCACCACCCACGCTACTAATCAACACTTCTCTAAACAACACACACAAAAACCCACACCAAATACATATACACCCTTTACTATCTTTACAAAATGCAACACCACACACACACCCCTTCAAGTCACAGTGCACTTCTCCACTTCCACACAAGTTATCAAACTGTAACTTACTCTACGTACACATATGGTGCACTCACTTCTATCTACAACACCAACACTTCAAGTGTAGCAACTTCTTGCCTCAACACATACAATACTATACATTGCAACTCTTCAATTTAAAACACCCTTACACCACCACACATACACACAATCACGATGTACTCAATTCACCATAACACCACTTCATACATACAACAATTTACACCGTCACTCACACTTACACACACACACGGTGCACTCCTTCAAGTAACAATAATAATACTTCAAACATATCACTTTCTTGGCTTAACATACACAACACTTTTCGTTGAAACCCCTAGCACCAAAACTTCACAACAAAGGCAGCAAGCAACAATTCAAATAATTCCACTAAATGCAATCTTCTCCATAAAAGGTACGACAATTCAAATTCAAACAACAATCCTTAATGCTACTCAATAACTACTTCAAGTTAATGAATGTTTGAATTTCAAATGTTTTCTTATTCTTCACATAATTTCAAATCTAGAATTTACACCTAACAATGCTCAATTTCGAAATCATACGAGGATCACACTTCCCTTTTTACCAAAAATATTGTATTTCCAATTCTACAACAAACACTAAGAAATACACTTCTTATTTTTCCTTCAAAGTTCATGTCAACAACAAGATGATAAGGACTCACAATTGCTCCATGTCTACAACAACAAGCAGCAACTATAACTCCTCAGCAACACAAGTAAACAATTAAATCTCCACTTCACAATTTCAGATCAAGATGTTAAGAACCCTAAATTCCGAAATCTCAATTGAAAAATCCCTCCTCTTAAACCACAAGCTCTAATACCAAATAGATTGTGCATAAAATCCAAAGCACAATCTACACATTCCAATTGTTGAATCAACTAGATAACTCCACAAATGGCGTGTACTAAATTGATGAACAATTCTCCAAAATAGCGTGTAAATGGAAAACAAACAACTCTACAAATGGTGTGTACTAAATTAGACAAAACCAATTCAATAACAACACAAGTGATTCCAACTTTCAATTAACAAATGGCGTGAACCATATAATGAACAAGGAACCCTAATTGCATGAAATAAAACAAAATGAACCAATCTAATCACAAACTAGATATTACTCACTAGATATAATTGGATGCAACTTAGAAATAACCTTGATATAACTCACAAGGATTCCTAAGCCAACTCGCCACAATTTTACAATTGAAATTGATAAGAGTAGAAGCTTGCAAGAGATGTCTCTCACAGCCACAAAGTGTATATTTTGATGTCAAATGTATTGTCCCTCTAAAACCCTAGTTAGCAAGTATTTACACTTGCTCCTATTAAGGTAAAAACACTCCAAAAATTACAACTATGCCACTATAAGGTGGCCGATCCTAAAACACAAATTACAACCAAATAAAAGTGTCCAAAAAGCATATAACATAAATGGTTCCAAATAAATAACAAACATATAAAAATGGTTTTCAACATGCCAAGTCTTTAAATCAACTCGTTGGTCCAACTCATCTTCGATTTAGGTCGGTCCATGGATAACCCACAAGCTAAATCTTAGTGAGTTTGTCCATCGCCTTGTAAAGCATGATAAGTGTGCCTATTAGAATATACAATACATGAATAATAGAAAAAATATTAGTAAGCAAATAATTCCGAGGTCGATTTGCTCAAAAAGGACCCTCATCACCAAGTTTTGAAATCCTTTGGTTCTTGCCATGATGATAGGTCTTACAGGATTTTCATTCCTATCATTAATCATGCTAGGCCTCTTTTCATGCCTTCCCCCTAGTAACCTTTCTTGTTTCTTAATACATTTTGGTTCCTCTCGTGTGTATCATGTATCTAGAATTGTGGGTTTCATCTATAATGTAATCTCTCAACTTCTTATCTTTTGGTACACACCATCAACCTTGTAACTTCAAGACTCCATCCTAATCTACTTCAAAGTCTACATCGGCTCCTTATTCTACCTTGTTTTGAATATCCAATAGCTTCGGGTTGTTAGGTTGCATTTCACGTATTCTTTCGATGAGAGTAGGTCGTACTTCCATAGTTGCTAACTATCCTTCCTCCTCATGCCATATGAATTCAATCCTTAACTTCTCAAATTCTTGTATCAACTTTTGTTGTTCTATTAATAATACTATCACTTGGCCATGATTCTCTTTGCTTAAAGCATTGGCTGCTGCATTAACCTTCCTTGGATGGTAGTTGATACTAAGATTACAATCCTTGATGAGTTCTAGCTACCTTTACTATCGCATGTTGAGCTCCTTTTCAATGATAGATACTTCAAACTCTTGTGGTTTGTGTAAATTTCATAGCTTTGCCGATACAAGTAATGTCTCCATATCTTTAGGGCAAATATGATTACTGCCTATTCCAGATCATGAGTAGGATAATTCTTTTCATGTTTTTTCAATTGCCTAGAAATGTAAGCCACAATTTTCTTATTCTGTATTAGAACACATCCTAACCAGTTCTATGTGGCATTGCTATACACACAAAGGGTTCTTTTAAGTTAGGTAATGTCAGAATAGGAGTCGAGATCAACTTTTTCTTCAACTCTTAAAAGCTTGATGGGAATCAAACTAATACATCTATAAGACCCATGACAAGAGCGAGAGCCAGAGGACTATAGAACTTAGCGTTGAGGATACTTTTTGAATAATTGGAACCCGAAGACATTTGCATAGTGTCTTTGTTTACTTTTATATAATTGTTTTGTATTTAATCAAGTACATTTGTCAGTATTACAGGATGGCGAGCAAACACACTAGTGCTTGGTTTGTAGGTGATTCACAAACCTAAATGAATCAACAAAAATCGGACTTGCATTATGTTTAATTGACTAAAGGAGAGCTTCAAGAACCGATCCTATGTAGTTGTTTTTCTTTTGTTATTTTTCATATTTAGAATAAGTATAAATACTTGTAAAGAGGAACATAAAGGGACTTTTGAGCAATCATTTTGCAATTGCTATTTTCACGTGGAAAGGGAGCACTCTTCTCTTCCATTTTGACTCTTATTAATTTCTATCTAGGGATTGTGGTGAGTGGGCTTAAATTGTTGTGAGTTACATCATCAATTGCAAGTCATTCCTAATTTCGACTAATGTGTTATATCTGGTAAGGAATTGGGAGCTTTATTTTATTCCTGTTTCATATCAATTAGGGTTCACACTAATTTTGATTACACAATTACTTAATCGAATCTTTAATTAGGATTGTTAATTAGAATTGGACTTTGGCATATCAAAGCTTCTCTTGCAACTTTCATCCTACTCGAGCTTTATGTCCTTTTAGGTTAATTTAGTCAATGACTTTGAGATCTATGAAAATTTCTTCACAAATCTTCTATAATATCCAGCCAACCCAAGAAAATTATTTTACTTTTATGATTGTCGTGGGCTATTTCTAGTTAACTATGGCCTTAATCTTTTCCAGATCTACTGATACGCCTTCTCTAAATATGATATGTCCTATGAATGCCACTTGATTCATCTAAAATTCACATTTCGATAATTTCGCATATAGTTGATGTTTTTTTGATAGTCCTATGGCAATTTTAGGGTGTTCCTCATGCTCTAACTAGGTCTTAGAATAAATCTAGATATCATCGATTAAAACCACTACAAAATTTATCTAAGAATGTTTTGAAGATTCTATTCATAAGATCCATGAACGCAGTTGGAGCATTCATTAATCCAAATGGCATTACTAAAAATTCATAACAACCATATCTCATTTGAAAGGCAATTTTAGGTATATCTTCTAATTTAATCTTCAACTAATGGTACCTAGATCGTAGATCAATTCAAGAAAGGACACTTACTCTTTGCAATTAATCAAACAAATCATCAATTCTCAACAAGGGATATCTATTCTCAATGGTCACCTTATTCAATTCTTAATAGTGAATACATAATTGCATGGATCTATCCTTCTTTTTGACAAATAACACTAGAGCTCGCCATGGCAATACGCTTTAGTGAATGAATCTCTTCTTTATTAATTCTTGCAATTTTTTCTTTAGTTCCTTCAACTTGATCAAGGCCACTCAATAAGGTACTTTAGAGATTGTTTCTATACTAGGTTTTACTTCAATGGTGAAGTCCATCTCTCTTGAAGGAGGTAGTGATGCGAACCCTAAGTTGAGATTGTCCTAAAACCCGATTGAATGGAAAAGTAACCCTATGGTTATACTTGGAACCAAGCAACAACCTGACCCTAACTCAAATAATAAATTAAAACCAAAGTTATAAAGACTTACAATCAAAACAAGTTACCTTGATTAGATCGAAATGAGTTCTCGATGAAGAACAATAGAGAGGTTTTTCCTTAAGAGAAAATAATACATCCAAAAAGTACTAAATTCGAAACCTTAAAGGACTATATATAGTCTTGACAATTAAAGGAACAAATGACAAAGAAATCGCAAGACAGACAATTAAAAGCCAGCTCTCAAAGCTGACAACCTATGTTCCACGCTGGCTAAGTTAGTTGTGACTTACAGCGTCAAGGCCAACAACTTATAAAGACAAAGCTAGTGGCCTAAAAATGTTAAGTGATCCACGCAAAAAGAGATATAAAATGAGCGTGAATAAATACCGGCAAGTGTACCGATCGGATCAAGTAATATAGTGAGAGAAGAGTGTCGAACCACGAAGATTGATTAAGTAATAGACTTTTATCAATTTCTACTATTATTTAGGCAATGATATTTGATGAGAATTGAATGAATTATAATAAATGCTTAAAAGAGAATTGTGTTTGAAAAATGATGAATTGATGATGGAAATAGAATCCACCCTAATTCTACTAATCATATTGCCTTCATGTTATAATAACTCATAGCTATATGGATTTTCACAAGAAATTAACAAAACCTTAATCCTTTATCAAGTGTTAAAGTAATGTTACCTCAATTTAATTTAATAGCTCCCGCTAATTCAAATCAAATGGGGATTCTAATTCACAATCATAAATTTCCCAATTATATGATTGCCTAATATCTTTAAAATAATTTCTCCTAATCCCTTAGTGAAAAATTTAATAAAAATATTGCATGAAACACTTAGGTCAATTTCTAATAAAATTCAATAACGCTGCTTCCACAATGAATTATTAAATCTTACTTAGGAATTCCTGATAAAACCAAAATTTCTCTTTTTGAGTCATTTACATTTCTATGCATTGATTTCAATTACAAAATATATTTTATAGCAGGACTTCTTATATGAAAATTCCGCATATCTACATTTCCTATAACATGAATACAATGATCATTTTAGTTTGAATTATGGCTTCATCATGTTTCCCACAAGGATGATTTAGAACATTATAGTATGAATTGCATAAAAACAATTGAAATAAATAGGTGCAATGGAATTCATATTGAACAACAAGAATAAACTAATAAATGGCATAAAAGAAAATAAAGTAATTGAAACAATAGCTATAATATTCAAGAACTTCAATCTTCCAAAATGATTCCTCAAATTTTCAATTGAAAGCAAACTTCAGCAAAATAACTTTCTTTCTTCAAACTAAAATTTGGAATAACATGAAATGTAAAGGAATTAAAGAAAACATAAAATCCTAAAGTTCCTAAGGGAATTCTAATGATTTCAAAGAAAGACAAAGGATGCTAAACAAAGAATCAAAACAAAAGGATTCTCAAACAAAAGGGGATTCTAAACAAAAGGGGATGCCCCCAAGGTTCATCTGATGAGGATTTGAGTCAGCAAATTAAATAAGATACGATTTGGAGAGATTTTCGCAATGGATATCCGGGGAGTATTGAAGGCCGGTTCAAGGCCGGCTTTAAGGCCGACGACTTTAATGCTTTTTAAGGTCGTTTAATATAGGCCGGCTCAAAGCGGGCGGCCTTGAATGTAGGTCGGCCCAAGGCCGGCGGCCTTTATTGCAATCCTCCACTCGCTTCTTCAATTTTGTGAAAAACTCCTCCAATTAAATTGTAATTTACTTTTGGGTCCTCAAAACCTGTATTTTCACAATAAACACCATTAAGTATCATTTCTTTATATTTTCTTATAACATTGAAATAAATTTAATATAAGTCCAAAAGAAAATATAAGTATAATGTGATCTTATCAACATCCCCACACTTGAACTTTTGCTTGTCCTCAAGAAAAATAATTGATTTAAACAAGAGAAATCCATCATTGAACTTCTAGTGCCCATTGTTCTGACCATACTAAAATTTTTAACTAGTATATCTAGTTGAAATTTAGTAGTTAATCTAAATACAACAGATTTTTAATCCCAGTGTTTAACAATAGAAAACAATACTTAGTCCATAAGGAAAAACATTCGTTTAAACTTCATTGGTTATTAGCAAGTATCATCTCCCTCAATTTTACTTCTCTAAACAAGATAACAAGGAGTGAAAGCATATGGTATCAATTTTTTTCCTAGAATTTCTCCCTTTTTTTGTTTTTGCCTTAATTGACAGCGGAGTAAGACTTCACTCTTCTGAGGGACCAAAGCTCGCCCATGTCAACCTGGTTTTCATTAAGGTACTAAATTTTTGCCTTTCCCGCCCTTCTCGTTATTGTGAGTTCATTGAGTCGGCACATCCTGGGCTAATCGCCTAAGTGACCAGGTTTTAAAGGGACCCCTACGAACTCTTCCTCACACTAACATTTAAGATTGGATACTCTTAACTCACTTTCCTGAGTTATTGGAGTAAAGGCTCTTCTTTTTTTTTTTTTTAAGGGATCACTAAGTAAAATATTTCATTTACCTCTTTCACTAGGTGTTAAGGTATTCTCAAAGAAAATTTCAAGAGAGATTTATCCCAACCAATTTTTCCTTGAAGTAAACTTGCTTGTTTTTTTCAACTTAAGGACTCAATCTCAAGTTCAAAGGCTAAACATAGGGTAAACCCCGTTCTCTAGAGATTTTTACGATTAAATTTTAACTATGTAAACTAGTCACAATAGTTAGCGAGTAGGGCACCAATCTAAGTCAATTTCAGGATTTCAATTTAAGGACATAAATAAAGCATGGGATTTGTAAGCTCATGATGTGTGCAATCATTATACTTCTACATTTATAATCCCTTCCCCACACTTAAATTGGACAATGTCCTCATTGTTCCTAATATATCACAAAATTAAGGAAAAGAATGTCAATGCAGAAATTGAAATACTGGTACTTCCCTGGTGTAAAATTGTTCATCAGGAAGAAATTCCTCCCAAAATGTCTGTCATCCTTGGAGTGTCTTGAATGCACCGGCGGCTCTTATCCAGCCTTGAATTAGTTTCTTCTCTTTTTTTTTTTGTAACGAAATTAAAACACTAGTGTATATACTTATTGAGCATGGGCTACCTCCCATGAAGCACTAGTTTATAGTCGCTAGCCCGACTTTTCCAGTTCAAGTTCTTGAATCTCCTAAATCCACAGTTGTGGCATTTCTATCAACATGTTCCCCTTCATAGTAATGTTTGAGAAGATAACCGTTTACCTTAAAAGTACGGTTGTCTTCTACCTTCAACTCAACTGCAACCATAAGGAAACACATTAACAATTTCAAATGGTCCAGACCATCGTGATTTCAACTTACCTGGGAATAGCTTTCAATCGAGAGTTGTACAATAAGACTCTTTGACCAGGCAAGAACTCTCGCTGTAAGATGTTCTTATCATGCCATCGCTTTGCTCTCTCCTTGTAAATTCTCGCATTTTCATATGCTTCCTCTCTCATCTCGGCCATTTGATTCAATTGGAGCAACCTCTTTTCACCTGCAGCTTGCAACTCAAAGTTAAGGTATTTTATGGCCCAGTATGCCTTGTGCTCAAGCTCTACGGGTAGGTGACATGATTTATCAAAAACAATCTTGTAGGGGGACATTCCAATAGGTGTTTTAAAAGCTGTTCTATAAGCCCACAATGCATCATCAAGTTTTAAAGACCAATCCTTTCGGATGCATTGACATTTTTCTCTAAGATTCGCTTAATTTCCCTATTGGATACCTCAACCTGTCCACACACGTTTGTGGATGATAAGGGGTGGCAATTTTGTGAGTAACTCCATATTTTTAAAAAATAATTTCTCAAATTGCCTGTTACAAAAATGTGTTTCCCCCATCATTTAAATTACAGCTCTAGGTACCACCCAAATCTTGAAAATATATTCTTTTTAAAAAATTTTAAAATGAAAAAACCCTGCTGTCATTAGTTTGTAGAGCAACTACCTCTACCCATTTCAAAACATAATCAATAGCTAAAAAATATATTTGTTTGAAAAAGATTGAGGAAAAAGGACCCATAAAGTCGTTTCCCCCAAACGTCAAAAAGTTCAATTACAAGTATATTATTTTGTGGTAATTCATGTCTTCTTGAAATATTGCCATCCTTTGGCATTGAGCAACAAGCCCATAATGAAGTTCCTGCAATCATGAAACAAATTGGGCCAATAAAATCCACAAGATAAAATTTTTGCTTCCGTTTTTTTCCATACCAAAGTGACCTCCACCTCTCTAGAATGACAATGCTGTATAATGCTAAGCGTTCACTTTCAGGTACGCATCGTCTAATTATTTGGTCAGCACAATTTTTAAAGAGATATGGTTTATCCCAAAAATAAAACTTCACGTCATGTAAAAATTTCTTTTTTTCTGTTGGTTAGGATAAACCATATTGGAGTGATTTTGCTAACCAAATAATTAACGAAAATCAGCATACCAAGGTAATCCTTGAACTTCTACTACATGCAATTGTTCATCAGGGAACTTTTCATTAATAGGTTTAAATAAAAAAAATTAGATTCCAGACAGGATAAATGATCAGCCACCACATTTTCAGTTCCCTTCTTATCTTTAATTTCCGGGTTAAATTCTTGCAGTATAGAATCCATCGAATTAACCTAGGTTAGCATCAGCTTTACAAAAAAATACTTAAGGGCAGCATGGTCATATATACTATATTTTAGAACCTATTAGGAAAAGGCCAAATTTATCGCTGCAAATATAACTGCTAAAAGTTCTTTTTCAGTTGGGGCATAATTCCTTTGGGCCATAAATTTAAGGTTCTACTCGCATAGTATATTACATGAAATGACTTATCTTTTCTTTGCCCAATACCACTCCAACAACAAAGTCGCTGGCATCGCACATCAACTCGAAGGGAAGCTCCCAATCAGGTCAACAATCACTGTGCAGTAGTGAGCTTCTCCTTCAATAGATTAAATGCCTGCAAACAATTATCATAAAAAAAAAAAGGCAGAATCTTTTCTAGTAAATTACAAAGGGGTCTTGAGATTTTAGAGAAGTCCCTTGATAAATCTCCTATAGAAGCCAGCATGTCCCAAGAAGCTTCTGATTCCTTTCACTGTAGTGGGTGGTGGTACTTCTCTATCACCCCTACATTTTGCCCTGTCAACCACAATTCCCTGCTTAGATACTTTGTGCCCTAAACTATTCCCTCTCTTACCATGAAAGGGCATTTTTCCCAATTAAGAAGCAGATTAGTTTCCCTTGCATCTCTTAAGCACACAACCTAAATTTGTTAGACATGTTTCGAATGATTTCCCAAAAACAGAAAAATCATCCATGAAATATTTCAATGAAATTTTCTATCATGTCAGAAAATATGGACATCATGCATCTTTAAATGTAGCGGGTGCATTACAAAGACCAAAGGGGATTCTCCTAAAAGCAAATGTGCCATGGTCCACCCGATAGAATTCCCTTAATATTCACAATGGTCCCACTCCGATAGACTTCCTTATTGTTCTATTAGAAACATCCAAAAGTTGTTGCTCTTGATCACTTGTCCCAAAAAAGAAGAAATGAATTATTGCAAGTATCATTTGTTCCAAGATAAGCATACTTTAAATACCAGCAAAGGTTTAAGTTCAAGCACCACGGGGTTGTGTCAATGACGGCATCGTTTTCTTCTCATGGTGCCTAGCTCCCTCATAGTGTCGAGTCTTGAATTCATAAACTTGTTAAGTATTTCTTCTTGGGGTTTATCCTCATCATCACTCCAATTATCTAAATCCCTAAGGACTGACTCCATCGTGTCCACACCTACATTCTCTTCCATAAAAATCAAAGGAAAGCTTATCAAACTATCAATAGTGTAACAGGATTTACAGTCATCAAATTCTTTCTTGTAGCCTCATACACATTAAACTGACTTGTTCATCCATAACTCTTAAAGTAAGCTTACCTTGTTCCACATCAAATCAATGCCTTACTTTTACCAGGAAAGGTCTTCCTAAGATCATGGGTAACCTCTCTATCTTCTTCCATTTCGAAGACTATAAATCAACTGGAAAGATGAATTTGTCCACTTTTACTAGGGCAATCTCCACTAAACCCTTTGGGGACTTGACACTTCTATCCGCAAGTTGTAAGGTGACGTGCGTCTCCTTACATTCCCCCAAGTCCTAGTTTTCTGAAAATGGACAGAGACATTAAATTTAACTTGCACCAGAATCATAAGTACTTTATCAAAATGAAAATACCAATAGTGCAAGGAATATACAAACTTCCCTGATCTCTTTGTTTTCTTGGCAAATTGGATAAATTCTTTTGTAAGATCATAGAACATTCCCCTGTAATGCATCACTGGTTCATTCCTTCAATTTTTCCTCTCTTATGTGAGTAAATCCTTCATGAACCTAGCATATAATGGCATCTCTGAAGTGCCTCTGCAAAAAAAAAGGAATGTTAATTTGCAATTTTTAAAGACTCTAAAAATTTAGCAAATTGTGAATCTAATTGCTATTGCTTCAGCCTTCCTGGGAAAGGAATAGGAGAACAATGCTTGCACTTTTGGTGAATTTTGCTTTGGTTCCCTTCTTTTGTTTCCCTTTATCTTTCTCTAGGTTAACCTCCTCTTCCTCAATTTCTTATCAACCAATTCCTTACCACTTCTTAGCACAAAGCATTTACACCCC
Source organism: Laguncularia racemosa (assembly GCA_037954665.1). Classification (NCBI taxonomy): domain Eukaryota; kingdom Viridiplantae; phylum Streptophyta; class Magnoliopsida; order Myrtales; family Combretaceae; genus Laguncularia; species Laguncularia racemosa. The sequence goes on from JBBMOL010000605.1 coordinate 119,536, forward strand.
TTAGGATTCTGCTCAGTATTACAAGGTAAAGACCCAGATGGTCTATTACTCAACTGTTGAGACATTTGACTAAGCTGATTTTCAAGATTCCTAATGGTGGCTTGTTGATTTTTGCAACATGTGTCCAGTCTTCTGCATATAACTTATCATAGTTCTTCCATTTTAGACTGACCTTGCTGAGAAGAGGTATATGATTAGGATATTGTTGATGGGGAGTATTATGATTAGGACCTTGCTTTTGAAATCCAGGGGGTTTAAGTGCATTGTATCATTTCTTTCTCTACCATGAGAAATTTGGATGATTAACGCCACCCCTGGATTGTAGATGTTTGAATAAGGTACCTTGATTTCCTTTTTGGGAATTTTTGACAAAATTTACTTGCCTCCATGGGAGGGGATAAAAAAGTTTCCAGATGGGCACTCCAAATTTGAGTTTTGGCCGAGCCCCAACTCATAACAAAATTTTTGTTAACATTATAAAGATTTTGTAATGAGTTACTTACCTGAGGCTAAAGGCAAAAATCTGAGCTTTAAGGTGTCCATGTCTTTGACAATGCACCAAAGACTTACCTCTTTCATGTTCCCAAAATTATTTGCAAAAGGGGCCCAAATTTCATCTATCAAGCCCCTACCCCTTTTTTCATATGTCCTTACTCTTTTAGTGCACCACCAGAACAGCATCACTAGAGATCTCAATGTATCATCTAAACGAGATAGAATATCTCAATAAGGAAATTAATCTGGTAATCCCATGATGGGGGGCATTTTCAAATTTTCCTCCTTAAAAATCTTTCCCATGCTTATACAGTGATTACCCCTAAATTTAAGTGAAGTTTGTATGTCATTTCTTAACCAAAGCAATTCAAGCAGGGGGAAAAAAAAATCTCCTTAAAACATTAAATAAAAGATCAACCTAAGTGGTTACAGAGTTTTGGGTGGCAATGAATTTTTACCAAGGCCCTAACTTTTTCTCTAAGTGAAAACAAAAAGTTTAGCCAAAATTACATCATCAAAATACTTTTCATTTTCACTGTATACAATATTAAAAAAATATTGCAATATGCTCCTTTCAGACCCCTCATTGGATATCCCTCCAAATTGTTTTGATTGAACCTTTTTGAACGATTGCTGGTTTTAATTCAAAATTTTTAAGCCTAATTGTTGGTCTTTTTAAATTGTAGAAAAAAAAACCCAACAGGTATCGTGTTTTTTCCCCCCCCCGAAAGTTGGTTTTCCCCCCTGCCTTTGTTTTCTCTTTTCCTTGTTTTTCCTCCCCTTTTTCCCCCCCCCCCCCTTTTCAAGGGTTTTTTGCAAGGTCGTTCTATCTCAAAATTAATTGGTAGAATTAACACTTTTTTACCTTTTCGCATAAAAAAAACCCAAAGAGAACAGGGAAAATTTCCCCCACAATAAAAAAATAAAATTAAATAACAAAATAATTGCGCCAAATTAACAATAGAAATCTTTGGGAAAAAAAAAATTGTCTAATAATTTAAACAATCCCCCAACGGCGCCCCAAAAAATTGATCCACGCAAAAAAGATATAAAATGACGTGAATAAAAAAACCGGGAAGTGTAAAACCGGGTCGGATCAAATAATATAGTGAGAAAGAGTGTCGAACCACGAAGATTGATTCAGTAATAGACCTTTATCAATTCTCACTAAAAAAATTAAAGGGAAAAGAAATTTGAAGAAATTGAATGAATTAAAACAAAAAGCTTAAAAAGAGAATTGTGTTTTTAAAATGATGAATTGATGATGGGAAATAGAAACCACCCTAATTTAAATAACCCTATTGCCTTCAGTTAAATAACCCTAGCTATAAAAGGTTTTCACAAGAAATTTAAAAAACCTTAATCCCTTTATTTAATGTTAAAGAAGTTCCTCAATTAATTTTAGCTCCCGCTAATTCAAATCAAAAGGGAATCAAAATTCCCCAATCAAAAATTTCCCAATAAAATGATTGCCCAATATCTTTTAAAAAATTTTTCTCCTAACCCTAGTGAAAAATTTAATAAAATAAAAACATGAAACACTTTTGGTCAATTTTTTATTAAAAATTTAATAAAAGCCTGCTTCACATGAATTATTAACTTACTTTTGAATTCCCCATAAAACCAAAAATTCCTTTCGGTCATTTACATTTAAAGCATTGATTTCAATTACAAAATATATTTTTTTTTTAACAAAGGGCTTTTTATATGAAAATTCCGCAAATCACTTTCCTAAAACAAAGAATACAATATCATTTTAGTTTAAAAATGGCTTCATCATGTTTCCCCCCCAAGGATGATTTAGAAATATAGAAAGAATTTTTCATAAAAACAATTGAAATAAATAGGTGCAAAAGAATTCCCCTATTGAACAACAAGAAAAAAAACAAAAAATGGCAAAAAAGAAAATAAAGTAATTGAAAAAAATACTAAATCCAAAACTTTTTAATCTTCCAAAAAAAAATTTCCTTTAAAATTTTTAATTGAAAGCAAACTTCCCCAAAATAACTTTCTTTTTTTCAAACTAAAATTTGGGAAAAACATGAAATGTAAAATTAAAGAAAAAAAAAATCCAAAGTTCCTAAGGAATCTAATATTTCAAAAAAACAAAGATCTAACAAAGAAACAAAACAAAAGATTCTCAAAAAAAAAGGATTCTAAACAAAAGGAACCCCCAAGGGTTCACACAAGGGCCTATTATAGATCTAAAGAGGAGGGGGAAAAGGTTTTATCTGAGAGTTTTTGAGTCAGCAAATTAATAAAAATACGATTTTGGAAATTTTCGCAATGGTATCCGGGAGTAATAAGCCGGTTCAATCCCGGCGCCTTGAATGTCCCCCCCGCTTTAACCGGCGGCTTTAATGTTTTTTAAGGGGCCGGTTTAATATACCCCCGGGCTCAAAGCCGCGGCCTTGAAGTCCCGGGCCCCAGGCCGGGGCCTTTATTCAATCCCCCCTCGCTTTTTCCCAATTTTGTGAAAAACTCTTCCAATTAAATTTAATTTACTTTTGGTCCCAAAACCTGAAAAAAAATTTTTTTAACAATAAACACCATAAGAATCATTTCTTATATTTTCTTAAATTTTGGGAAATAAATTTAATATATTCCAAAAAAAAATATAAGATAATGTGATCTTATTTTAAAAGGCCGTCATCCCCCAAAGCTGCAGCCTAAGTTCCACATGGGATTTTTCCCTTCCCCTTCTAAGGTTCTTTAATATGAAAGGGAGATTTTTTGAAAAATGGAAAATGATATCTTCCTTTTTTAAACCCGTAAATATCCATAACTTTTTGGCCCCAGGTGTTCTAAATAAGTCCAATTCAAGCTTGCTCCATTGTTTTGCTCTTACCCTATAAACATCCCCCCCAATTTCCTTTCCCAAATGGTCTTTAGAATATTTGGTGTAATTTAAATCCCATCTTTCCCCCCCCTTCTTAAAAGGGGATTCTTTCTTGAATCACCTAAAATCAATAAAGATAAATCAAAAACTTTAAAAAATACATTTACATTTCCATATTTCCTAGTAATCTCTATGACTTTGAAAATTTAAACCCTTTCTGTCATTTGGAAAACAAACCAATCTCCTTTAAGTTGTTACTTGTTTTTCCTTAATTCAGAAAACCATCCTTGTAAAATGTACCCAAACCAATCCCCAAGAAAAAATCAACCTAGTTCCCTTTATTAGCTGTCTAGCATAGGGGTTAAATTTTTTCTGCAATTGGTATAAGCTTTGCATGTAAATCCTTAAAAAATTTTGGCCCTTTTTCTGTTTTCCATCAAGAGTAACAATTTCATTAAAAAGGCAAAGGTAAAAAAATCTAAAGATTTAAAGATAAACCAACACAATCTCAAAGGGTAAATATGATATTAAATGAACAGTTTTATGTATGTAAACTCAATATGAGGCAGAAAGCTTCCCATTGTTTTGGGGCCCTTTTGACGATAGCATGCAATAATGTAGAAGGTCCTATTAACCCACTTCAGTTTGCCTTTATCTATTTTTGGGGGTTTGCAATAGTTGAAAACAGAGTTATTTTCCCCAATTTTTTTCCAAAAGTATACTAAAAATGACTTGGGACTTAACATCTCGTCCCCCTTTCTATTGTTTTAGGGGAATTTTGCAAATTTATTATTTCCTTGAGAACAAAACAGGGAACAAACCCCATCAACAACAACAACAAAGTTGTCCTTACCACTTAAGTCCTAGGTAACCAATTACAAAGTCTAAAGGAAAAAAATCATTTTAAAGGGGTAAAAGTGCAAGCGTAGGTATGTAACCCATGGTTTTACTTTTAAACATTTCTTTTTACAAGTTAGAAACTTTTTTCACAAACAGATTGCACACAATAAATTTAGCCAATAAAAATGTTCATAAAAATATGTCTAGAGTTTTTTCGCACACAAAATGTCCTATTAAAACCCTCCTCAAAGACTCTTGATTTCAAATCCGTTTAAAGAAAACCTAGTACACACAACCTAATCTTTTTTAAAAAAGAACCTTCGCCTATAAATACTTTCCCCCTAAAAAACATTTTAAAAAGCATTCCATGCTTGGTAGAAATCAGCACCATTAATATACAATTCTTTAAAGAAAATTTAAAACAAGTAATTAGATTGCAAGATGTTTTTTAATACATACCTTTTTGACAATGCAAACAGCAAAAAACAATTTCTTTCCCAATCTTCCCATGTTTTTACGTAAGGAAAAAATTTTTATGAAAAACCAGCCAAATTACAAAGTCTTTCATTAAGCTTACCTGGAAAAAAAAAATCTTAAACTCTCATAGTCCCAATGATGACAAAATCCTAGTTATAATAGGCTGGCCCTGTTGAAAAGTTCATAGAGGATATACTCTTTGTCAACGTTTAAAGGGAATTCAAAGCCCCCCACAAGCTTTCAATAAAGAAGGCAATTGTTTTTTAATCCTAATCAAAACAGCCCCTATTTCCCCTCCTTGATAATCACTTCAACCCCAAAGCTTTGTCAAAAAGCAAACATAATAAGGGCATTAGTCAATTTTTCTTTCAAAGTATTGAAAAGCCTTAATATTACCTCCTCCCACCAAACCAATTAACTTCTTTTAACTAACTCATTTAAAGGTGCTGTAAAACAATAGAACTAAAATCCCTTTACGAACCTCCTATAAAATTCTTAACCAAGAAAACTTTCTTACCTCACTTGGCATTCCTTTGGGGTAGGGGAGGAGGCCATTCACTTAATCACTCACCTTCACTTTTGATCTATCAATCTCTACTTTATATTCCTTACACATACATAAATCTAGAGAAAATGAAAACCAAAGCTACTATACGAAACCACAATTATTTAGCAGGTTAACATATAAATTATTTATTCATTCTTAACACAACACACACACAAACAACTTCAATATGTTTTAACCAGATCATTAATTAATTAGGAAAACGTGTGCTTACTCTACCAATATTTCATCCAAAAGATTTCAATTATCACTTACCTACATTTATGGTCACAAATTATCCATTTGGTCCACCACAAATTTGGGCCTTAATTAAGACTGATAATTTTTTTTTTCCACTTTTATCAATCTTCCCATCCAAACCCCACCCCTAATCCACACCTCAACAAAGTGACACTAAATCCCCACGATTAGGCTACATGTAGAGTGGCATTTCACAAAATATCCAAACTTAGCCCAAACTCGAGCCAACACCCCCCGCAAATATATACAACTACTTCCATTTTTGGGGAGAATGAAGGAAGTTGGTAACATACACCTCCTAAGGAGAAGAAATACCTAACCCTAACTTGACCGACCATCCAGTAACAAAAGTTTAATATTAAAGCAATTGAGCAAATCACAAACCCACTGCCTTTAACGATGTACACTAAACCAATAAATACTAATACTGCACTTGAAGGTGCACTCGATATTACTTTCAAATTAACCAAGCTATAGAAAGAGAACAATAGTAAGATGACCAATTCATTACCATGATGACTCAATTCATGCCTGCTATAGCTGCTGTCAAATGCACATCAAGGTGAGCTTTGCCTTAAACCCTGTACGATCTAATGTTACCAACCTCCAATAGGCACCACCAAAGAAATAAAACCCTCCTACCATTAATAATCAAAGTAATTGGAGGAGCATGCATGGCACTAGAATAAGAACTATTATCCTCCACAACGCTCGACATCTGTAAGGAGAGAAGCCAGGGATCAAATTAGAGGCCCATATTCATCTTCACATAGTAACCCTATGTGATTACTATTGCAGAACACTCAAAAACACCTAACCCTATTCTTTGTTACACAACCAAAGATCTTGAACCTCTACTCAATAGGTACATTTGATAAAAAGGAGGTTCTAGATGCATACTTGAGATAAATACAAGTAAGACTATTATAGGGAATTCCAAAATTGAAGCTCTCCTATCATCAGCGTAATTGCTGCAAAGCATTACCCTAAAGGACTATGTACCTAAGTTTAATGCTCTTTAATGGCAAGAAGGGAAGCACCAAAGAGCTTTGCTGAATTTTCATTGATACGTGGAAGTCTATATGAGATATGACTTGAAACTAAAGGAATTCTCGTCCTCCAAGTCCTCTCACCTGAGAAGCATATACAGGTATGTTAATCTTCCTTCTTTCTGGTTGGTAGATTCGTAGAGGAGCATGTGTAGATGTTCCTGAAAAAATTTTTCCTCAATAAAGAAAGGTCCCCGTACTATCATGGGGGAGAATCGCCAAAAAGTCCCAAGAGAAGGACCTTATTGCCACTATTGATAGGTTTAGAGAATGCCTCTCTCAATATCCCAAATATTTGTGATGAAAGATAAATGAAACAAATTTGCAAACAATATGTTTCACAGAGTAAATTGTACACATTGAGAGCCTATCATAGGTTTCATTCATGCATAGAAAAAAAATGCACAATAAGCCAACAACTTGGTATCAAGGCAAAGTTGAACAAATAAAAGGTTTTATATAAATGAGGCCTAACTAAGAATTCCATTCAAGTGCGGAAGAACCATAAGGTATAAAGAAACCTAGAGTGGAGAAGTCCTAAAAAGGGGCCCCCTTTGAGTCTCGGTGCCCTTGCCTAAAATGAAGGTCCATGCAAAATGCTTGATATACGACATCGAGATAGAAATATTAGGCTCCCTGAAAGGTTGAGCTCCATCCTACTCCTAAGGAAAGAATGACTTTGAAATCAGTAGTTTTCATATAATTATGGGTCATTTATTTACCAAAAGAATTTGTTTTTATTTTGAAAAAAAATAAATAACTGAAGGTAATAGACCGAAGAGCTCTTATTAAAGATAACAATATGCAAAATAACCAACCCTCTTCCAACTCATAACGACTAACGAAGGGATTGGTAGCAACGTGACCTTTTGTTTTTTTTGCAAAAATGAAAGGAAAAAATTTTTGCACGATGCATAGTAATATTGAAAAAAAAGGAATAAGATTTCGATAAAAAAAAGGTAATAAACCCCTTGAACAAAACGATCAAATTTTACTTACCTCATGAAACAATGAAGAAGGATAGAAAAGTTACTTGGGGTTTAAAAATCGCATTAGCATAAAGACTTTGCCCTTTCGTTTTGGGGGATAAATTTAAAGTCGTATTTTTAAAAATTTTAAATCCTTTGGGTAGCTCCCCCAAAGGCCCTAACCACATACTTTTTTAAAATGCCCAAGGGAGTTAGTCCAGTTAAAAACAACCACCAATGAAGCAAAACCCCGAAGTGATAAAGGGGGAAAATATAATAGCATTTTTGTCCCCGTAATGTCCTAAAATTTGAGGATTGAGTGATTGGGAAACCCCAAATTAAAATCCTCCTTTTTAAATGGTGGCCCCAAGGGGAAATCCTTGGCAAAACTAAACGTCGAGCTACTCTTTTGAGGGGGAGTATAACGACTTTTCACCCAAAAAAAAACTAGAGGAGTCCCCTTTTAATCATGAAAAAGGAAAAACCCCTAGGTGAGCACCAAAGATAAACCCCAAAAAGTCATGCCAAAAGAAAACATTTGGCCCCCCAACACCCCATGTTTTGACCATGTTGAATTAAGAGAAACCTGACCACCCCAACATAGTCCCCTATCCCTAACCGTGTTGAAGCCAAAACTTTACTAAGAGATACATGACCCTTAAAAATTTTTACTAGCTCATGTTAGCAACATGACCTCTAACATGGTAGCCTAAGTGAAAGGACCCTGATCATCATAAAATTAAAATTTTCCCCTTAATTAACCAAATTTCACACGACTTTAGACAATTAAAATAAAAAAACCTAAAAAAACCTAATAGACTAAAAAAATTTAAAAGAGTTATATTATGTTATATTGGTACTAAAATTAATGTGTTGATTATTATCAAATATCAAATTAGCTTAAGTTTGGGGTAAAAAGGCTTAAGGGCCCAAAAATTCCAAGTAAATTTTTTTTAAAATTTAAAAATTTTTTAAAATTGATTAAAATTAAAAAGCTAACTAAAAAGAATTTCAAAAGAAAATAAAATTCTAAAATAAGTGAAACCAAACATTAAACAAGAAGTAATAAAAGGTGTTGTATTTTTGAATGAGATATTAAACTTATA